>PVJO010012292.1:0-56086 GCA_004026905.1 Hystrix cristata
TGTTTACTGAATGCGTGAACTGCACACCTGTTTGCCCATCTAGGGTACCTACCTCGGGGTTCCACAAACACCTCAAGCCCACATACCCGAGCGGTCCTCAACTGCAGTGCTGTCTCCTCCAGGTCCCTTTCCCGTGTTGCCCGCGTCTCTGGTCAGCTCACTCTTCGCCAGCTGCCCAGGTCACACGTGTGTCATCGTGCTCAACTCCCCTCTGCTCCCACCCCTCTGATAGGTGGAAAGTCTTCTCAGCTCTAATTCCGGGTGTTTCCGGAGTCCATACCTGCGTCACCGTCCCTTCTTCCCCTTGGCTCAGTACCCGTAACCTCTTCCTGGGAGTCCTCTAACTGCTTCATTTCTTTCTGTCCTATGTAAGCCTCTTTCCAGTTCATCGGTACAGTGCCAGCTAGGCTGATCATTTTTATTTTTAAATTGTAAAAGCTATGTATTTATTATGAAAGTATGGAAAACATGGTCAACTCGGAGACAGAAATCACTACTAATCTCATTATGCAGAATTAACTACAGTTGGGGGGTTAAGTATGATTATTCCCAATAATTTTACTATGCACATATATGTTTCTTTTTGTTTCTTCCTTTTCAGCTGAATCAGTGGATTTAAGCTTTGAATTCCTTTGTGGTTGACATTTTATTGTGAGAGCTTTCCTACACCTTTGGATATTGTTGAATACACTGACTTTACAATATGATGTCAATTGAATACGGTACATCGCAATTTATCTAATGATTTTCCCATTACTCAGCGTTTAGTTTGTTTCCCACATCATTATTATAAAACAGGCTCCAGTGTACATTCTTATACATAATTTTTGTCTTCATTTCTATCTCCTTATGATAAGTTCCTGTAAGTAAAATCATTAGCTCAAATTATATCAGGTTCTTCATTTGTATTACTTTTATTTATTTGTATTTTGGTATTTTGAGACAGGGTCTTGCTATGTAGTTCCATCCGGCCTTGAACTTGAAGCAGTCCTCCTGCCTCAGCCTCCTGAGTGCTGAGACTTCAGGCATACACCACCATGCCCAACCGAATACTTCTGCCAAGATGCCTCAAATTTTGCCAATTTGCACTTTTAAAAAATACAAATCAAATCATGTTTTTCTTTTCTCAATCTCTACACGTGGATTTTGGAAAACACTGCTGACATCATGTGCAGGCACACTGCCTGGTTCAGCCTCCATTTGCTTCTCTGACTTGGGCATCTGTTGCTTCTCCCTGAAGCCCTTTCTCCGAGCCCCGTTACCTGGCACAAAAGCTCATGAAATGTGCTGGAGCTGTGGGAGTGGCTGTGCGCGTCACCTGGAATCCCACACTTTCCCTCTTCACCAACCAACTTCTACTTGTTGCTTCATACTTTAGCACTAATCATCTTGATGTGAATGTTTAATAAAGTGTCTTCCTTCTAAGCGCTTGCTCAGTGGCAGGCTTGTTGCTAGGAACTCCTGTCATTCACTCATCCCAGCCCTTGTGCATGGGTGTGTTGCATCCCATTCCAGCTAAGGAGGTGGACGGTCCGTTAGTAACTGGCTCATGAAGCTAAGTGGCAGAGTGGAGATTTAAAGTCAAGTTCATCAGACCCGCACCCAGGTCTCTGATCAGTGTGATTTGCTTTCTGTCCGATCATCGTATCATTTGGAAGCTTTGTCTCTGTGTTTTCTGTTGCTTGCCTTTGTCTTTCTGTTAATCCATCCATCAGTCTCCTTCATTCCAGTGTGAGCAGGAACTGTGTCTACTTCCCGATGTTAGACTCATTGAGTATTTGTTGAATGAATAATGAATGAATAAACAAGCATTGGTTATACTTTCTCAACTCTGACCTCAGTTTCCTTTCATTTCCTTTACTGTCACTGATGATGACTGCATGAGCTCGTCTCCTTGGGGATCGCCACTCATTTCCCCTGATGTCTGGATTCATGCTGGGGCGTCCACCTGAGCAGAGGTGACGTCAGGATTGGGGGACACCCCTGCCGCTAAAGGGGGACCCCAGACAGCACACCACGAAGCAAGCAGAAAGAGGCAGTGTGAGAGTGCTAGGGAGAGTTTCTGATTGCCCATAGGACAGGAAGCGGGGAAGCGAAGGGGGCGGCTTAATGACAGAGCCAGAGCCAGAGGCCTGCCTGTGGCAGGAGCTAGCCTCAAAGGCTTAAGAACAAAAGGGAAACTTGGCACACGCCGCATGCCGCAGTCGAGTTCGAAGGGATCATATCCAGAGGAGCGCTGTGCACCGAGCCCGTCCCGCCGGTGCCGGAGCTCATTCCACACTCAACACCTGGAGTCCCAAACCAGGGCAGCGTTGGCCACAGCAGATTCCGCCCTCTGTGACAGCGCCCCCTGTAGCCCACTTTCTGTCTGAAGTCAGCTCGACCGCATGTTCCACAGTTTGGTCACCAAAATGGCAATTACCCTCTATTCTCCCCTCCACTGTCACCGCAAATGTTGCAGTGTCTCCATAAATGCCACCTAACAGTTCGTGTCACCCACTCAGGAAAGGCAGAGTGAACGTGCACATACATACAGGTGTTTGGACACACACACACACATACACACACACCACACTTACAATATACACAATCACGTGTTCGAAAATACATATATATATTTGCACACATACTAAAGCATACATACTTTCATATATCAACTAACTGACTCTTCAGCCATCCATTTAATCGAGCACGTCGATCGGGTACCTACTCTATGCGAGCTGCTGTGCCCTATTCCAAGTTAAAAACGAAGGAGAAGGTACTGTCTTTACCCTCTAGGACTTTGCAGCCAGCAGACAAGATACAAAAACCTACAAATGTCAATCATAGAACAGGAGGAAAATCGAAGCCCAGTAAAGTCACTAACCTAACTTCGGGGCTCGGTTTTCCCAATGCAGGCTGGCTGATCTGATCCTTGAAGATGACGGAGAAGTAACTGGATATGCGAAAGCCAAGTGGTGTGAGTTTGGGAAAACTGCAAGAGATTCAGAATGGCTTGGTTTTAGGAGGAGAAAGCTTAGGTGCAGTGAAACAAATAGAAGCAGAGAGATGGGCAAGTCTGAAATCATAAAACAGTCCCACGCTGAAAATCCAAATCCAGCCATATGGCACACTTAGCCGGTGCAGAACTATCTCCTCCAGAAAAAAACTAGAAATACTCCTACTATACAACAGCTCCCTCCACCAAACAGTAGACTGAAGGTGAAGTTTATCAGCCAGCAGAGGCCTAACTGTGAAGTCTTATAGCTCTAAAGAGTCGAAACTGGGGTTAGGGATGTAGGTAGCCCACTTCCCTGGTATGCACAAGGCCCTGGGTGTGATCCCTAGTGCCACAAGAAAAGAAGCCTGAAGTATTTTCTGGACGTCTTCACAGAGCTGTAGAAGAGAATTGCATGACTAGATTTGCCTGGTCCAGGGGCAGTGAAACCCCTGAGACGCCTCCCGGTGAGGAGCGAATGCAAGCTGCTTGCCAGAGATCAGGGTCTGAGGACGCTCACAGCGAACCTCAATCCTGACAGAAACAAGCTCACAACTACAATTAGAACCTGCACGAGCTTAAGACATTCAGCACCAAAAATGAAGATCGAAACTCAAAGGTATTTTATTTATTCACACTTATCTGAGTGGTAAAATTTAATAATCTGACAATACCAATTGTGGAGGATGGAAGTCAACTGGCAGTCCCACATACTGTTAGTAAAAGTATATGAGGGATACAACTCTTTTGGAAAACACTCTGGCAATATCTATTACAGTTACAATGCATATCCTCCACCACTTGGTGACTAAAATTAGTAATATTCTTATTAATAAATTATTAATAAAATTATTAAAATTCTTACTTTACCTGAACAAGGAGAAACACATACAGTGTCCATTACTTCATTGTTTGTTATAATGGAAAATTGTTCATCAGTATTAAATTATGGTTTATCCATATACAATAATGCCATGGAGTGGCTACCATGAACATTGTTGATCTGTGTACCATCACGTATACATTGTAAAAATGTGACATTGAATGGCTAGAGTCAATTATGAAAATACATGCTACTTTGATGAAATTTACATGAATATACATTTAAAACTCCTACAGCTGCTCTATATATCGCTCACAGATGTTTATGTTGAGTCATGTAAGAACCTGAAGTAAAGTGACACGCATTAGAGTGCAGAATGATTGCTCCTGGCCGTGTGGGATGGAATCACTCGGCTTATGGTACCTTAATGGTTTGTTTCTTAATGACCACAATATTTGATCCGGAACAAACATGGGAAAATGCTAACCTGTCAGAGCAAGTGTTAAGTATATGGGTCTCGTTCTCTGCATTATAATTCATTTCAAAATAAATCAAAATTTTGAAAAAGGATAAATACTATGCTAAGGATTTTACTCCTTAGAAGTGAATAGCTCAGGGGCTGCGGATTTAACTCAGTGGCAGAGTGCTTGCATAGCAAGCATAAGGCCCCGAGTTTGATCCCCAGCACCCCCCAAAGAGAAGCGAATAGCATGGCTAGATGTACGCTTTGGAGAGCTCTGCCCCTTCATGAGGACGGATCAGAAGAGAATAGATGGAAGAGGCTAACTTCTGATGATCCTGGCGTAAGGCGTGAAAGCTGTGTGGGAGATAAAATGGCCAATTTCAGTCTCCTTTTTCCTTTGGTATTAAAAATGCTTTATTTATTTTTACAGACTTCCTTCTCCTCCTCTTTTCAGTTGAGGCATTAAAAAATAGACAGGCACATGAATGGTGATAAGTGTACAACTCATTTTCACACAGTGACCACCACCCAGATTGTCAGTAAGCTCCCACAAAAGTCCCGAATCTGAATTCTGTCACTAGAGTTTGGTTTTGCCTGTTTGAACTATGAAAATGGACTCATACACGGTGTATTCTTTTTGTGCCTGGTCTTAAAATTTCTTGTGTGTAATTCATTAGTGTGGTGGCACCTACAGATGTTTGTTCACTTTTATTATTAGTGTTCCCTGTGTGAATATTTAATTCCGCTATTTAATGGCCCACTCAGGTGTTGATGGGGACTTGGTTGCTCCCAGTTTGGAACACTGGTGCACATGTACCTGGTACGCTCGTCTGCTGGGCACACATTTTAGGAGTAGAGTTTCTGGAGGGTGGGCTTAGACCCTTCTACCGTGGGCTCTCACAGACATTGACAAGGCTTTCTAAAGTGATTATGTCGAGTCCTATCACCACTGGCAGTAAAGGAGGGTGCAGTTTATCCATATTGGATATAGTTGTGTTTTTTGTGTTTTTAATTTGGATAAGAATATCATCAATATACAGTGATATCTCACTGTGATTGTAATTTGTACAGCCCCATGACTAAAAAGTTGAGCATGCTCTTATATGTCTATCTCTCACTCGTAGATCTTGTATCATGAAGCACTAAACATGGACTGTATCTCCGTTTTTTGTCATTCACACACAGTTTTGGAATCCAAGGAAAGCAACCAGCCTGCTTCGTATCTCCGCTCCTCTCTGTGGCTCCGGACCTTGCACGACAGCCTTCCTTTAGAGGGAGGGCTGGAGGGACCCAACGCGACTGTGTGCGCTTCCGAGTTCTGAGAACTCTCCATACTTATCATAATTGGAAGGGTTCACGGGACAGAACTGAGTTGGGTGCTCCAGAAGGGGGGCTCACCGAGGGTGAGGAGCAGGTCCACGCCGGGGATCAGAGGCTTTCTGATTCCTTCAAGCCGCCGCCACAACTCATGAAGGACCCTCCCCGTCACACTGCCAGAGTTATTCACGTACTCGTTCGTGTCTTCCCCTGAACCTGCATTGGGCAGGACTCTTCATTCATTTCACTGGGGCAGAAAGAGAGGTAAACAGGCTCGGCCCGGGTGGATTGCAGAGAGACAGGTCCTCCTGCTGACAGCTCCCAGAGCTTCCGGACACGCTCTTCCTGAAGCTCCTCATAGTTCTTAATTACATGTTTGCAAGATGACTGTGTGTGCTCCCCTCTAGACATCAAGCTTTTTGAAACTAGGATCCTGTCTGTTGTAGCACCGCCTTCCCAGTGCCTGGTACACAGGAAGTAATTGCCAATACTAGTCAGTGAATAGTTGCAATAGCTTGGATCTGGATTCCAGGTCTCGCCCTTGTTAGATGTGGGAAGCGGAACGAGATTCTTAACCACCTGACAGTTTACCCCGAGTGTCACTCGGGCGGCACGTTTGTTTATGTACTGACTATCCCGAGCATCGCTTGGCCAAGTGTCATTTCGACCAGTCCATTCTTGTACTGCATAAATTTGATAAAATTGTCATTTTAATATTTCCTGTTATATTATCCTATAAAAATTAACCAAAAAATGCGATTTTTGGTTGTCCTCTATTTAAATAATTGGACTGATAAGTGCACCTCAGTTTCCCCCTCAGTTATTTTGAGGATTTAAATGAAGCAAACCATGTGAAGTAAGTACTTAGCTCAGTCATTTGCGTATCACAGTGTTTTGGAAATGTGTTGGAATAAGCTAATGAATAATTGAATTCATTGTAATGAACAGAAATCTTATGCATACTCGGGACTGGGAAAGCTGTTTTATCTCTACCACCGAAAAATGTATATTCTCACTGACTCCTAACAAGACAAAGTTTTGCAGTCTTCCAGTTGCCTGCAACCTGTTTAGCTGAGTAGTTACCACGAGTCCTGTGACTTTCTGACCTGGATGCTGGCTAACTGGTTCAACAAGTCCCAGGAACTATTACTCGGTGCCAAGCAGGGAGGCAGGACTTGGCATAGAGGGTAAGAAATGCCTCCGTCCTGGGGACTCTTACAGGCTTGGTACGGATCTTTCCATATGTAATCCTGGTACCCAAAGCTAAGAGGTTACTGATGTCTGCCCAGCACAAACTGAACCACGCCCAGCAAGGGTGTGACCTGACTCCATCCGCCACCTGGGGATCTTGTTCATACAGAAATTCAGACGCCGCAGGTGTAGGTGGGGAGGCGCTTCCAGTTCTGTGCGTCCACCAAGGTCCCCAGGGACAGATATTCCTCTGGGCACAGCATTTTGAGAATCTGGGGTCTAGGCTAGGAAGATGGCATGAGTGTAGAGGGGTGATAGCAGGTACTATAAATCTCATCTTTACTAAGAATCCAAGGCTGAGAGAGCTTCGGAAACTTGTCCAGAGGCACATCTCAGCCAGGAAGCAGTGTGGCTGAGACTGCAGGCTGGGTCTAAGGCCCAAGTCTGTTCATCCTCTTACTACCATAGGCTGCTTCTCCCAGTGGCACGGACGTCATGGGTGCAGCTCTGCTTCCCGTAAGTCCCCAGGCAATGTGCTGATTTCTTGAGGATGGTGTGCAAGTGCTTTTGGAGAGGCTGAAGGAATGATGAAGGACTAGTATCAGGAGACCTGGGTTCTGGAACCACCTGTTCGTCCACTGTCTGTGTGCTCCCCACCCAATCACACCCCACCACCAAGTTATTGTTGTCCCTCTGGACTTTTCGCTCACCTTTGAAGTGAAGATTTAGACTCTATCCTTAAGGATCTCACTACCTATATCCTGGGACCCAAAGGGACATGGCCACTTGCAGAAAGTGCCAAAGAGCTGCTGAACCTGAATGGGCTTACTTTGTCCAGCTGTAAACAGCTCGGTGATCTTGGTGGTAGACAGAAAGACCTGAGTGAGCCATGTGGTTGATTTCCAAGGCACAAAGCCAAATGGAGCTTGTCTGGCTGGCCTTGGAAATGACCTCATGTTGAGTAGAAGACTCCTTTCTTCCTCCTCCCAATTTTCTCCCTTTTGAGATAAGAATGTCTGTTATCCTATGCCTGTCCCATCACTGGGAGCAGGTGACTTGAGTTCCACAGGTTTGCAGATGGAGAGCGGTTATATTTTAGCATAGTTTAAATCTGGTCTTATTCTTACCTAATGTAGACAGCTAAGTTTAGATCATGAGAGCTGGGATGCTTAAGTTGGGATTCAGATGAGACTTTTGGATTTGGATGCTGTAGTGTGTTGCGAATTGGGAGGACATTAGGATAAGACAACTCCATCTCACGCAGTAAGCGGGACAGATGCGAATCTTTGGGGGCTCCAGGGTGAACAGTATAGTCAGAATAGTGGTGCC
Source organism: Hystrix cristata (assembly GCA_004026905.1). Taxonomy (NCBI): domain Eukaryota; kingdom Metazoa; phylum Chordata; class Mammalia; order Rodentia; family Hystricidae; genus Hystrix; species Hystrix cristata. Next base: position 8,101 of record PVJO010012292.1, read on the forward strand.
CAAAGATGTCCATGCACTAATCCTGGACCTGAATGTTGTATTACATGTCAGAGTGGAATTAAAGTAGCAGACAAAATTGAGTTTGCTAATCAGCTGATTTTAACGTAGGGAGATTATCCTGATTATCTGAGTGTGTCCATAGAATCACCAAGGCACTGTGGAAGGGGAGGCAGAAGGGGAGAACCAAAGATGGCAGAGTGGGAAGACCTTGGCCTGTCCTTGCTGCTTTGAAGATGGAAGAGGGCCCTCCAGAAGCTGGAAAAGGCAAGGAGAGACCTTCTCCCCTACAGCCTCCAGAACTGTAGGATCATCAGTTTGTCTTGTTTTAAGCCACCATGTTCACATTAGGGAAGCTAACCTAAATCCTACCCTGCAACGTATTGCTTGTAGATCATAGCCAAGTCATCGTATCTTTGCATTCTTAGCATTACCTATTTCTCAAAATAAAAACTACTGTGGGACAAAGAGGAGCAAACAGTCTGAACAGCCTGGCACACTGACGCGTGATAAATGTGTATTTCCAGCTTCCCCTTTGCTTCTATGCTGGGGACGTGCAAAGAAGGAAAGCAGGAGCCAGATGCCGTTCTCCCAATGCACCCTCTTCCTTTGATGTGGGCTGTGAAAGGACCCCACCCCCATCCCCAGGAAGCTCCCCAAGGCCTCCTTATCTATGGCAGGGCTCTTTATCTGCCTTGGGGGACCCACCACTCCCACCTCCCTGGTGAAAACCCCTTTAGAAGACAAAGCTCCTTAGAAGGGCCTGGGATGAGAGCAAAGCCAGAGCCTCACTCTGCAAACAGCTTCCAGAGATGAAAGAGTGCTTGAGTCATCTGACTCCCTCCTTCAGCTGCCATGTTTCCCATCGAGGGAGCCAGGAGGCGGGGCCCTGAGAGACCTCAGCCTGTGATTCGCCACCTGGCTCCCCACAGGTCCGCCAGAGACAAACACCCGTCATGTATCCAGGCTTCCTTTACTAAGTTGTGTTATGAGCTTTTATTTAAAAAGCACATTTAATACAAGTATAGTTTCGCAGATACAAGTTTTCACTTTGTATGCTACAAAAGTCTTTGAATATTATTTTCTTTACAAAATGGAATCTTACAAAAATACTGACAATTTAATGTTTTCATACAGTTTTCTCTAGTTGCAGTTATTTCTCTCATTGTAAAACAATGGCTACCACAGAGCTATGATATTTTAGTCGAGATTAAAAAAAATTAACTCAATGCTTTTTTAAGCAGCTAAAGTAAATAACACAGGTCGAGACACAGTTTATAATCATAGTGGATATAGCTAAAATTGTTTCAGAAATAATATTTTACATAGTTAACTTTTAATGTTTTATACATTATTTATATAATATTTATATATAAAAATCATAGCTTGCTATATGTTGAAATGAAAGGACGGATTCTGTAGTAAGGATGTGCATGTGGTTGACCCATACGGCTGTGTGTAGCCCTCTGAAAGGTTCGCATCCAAGGTTGAAAAGCATTTCTTCCTTCCTCCTTCCCTCTGAGGTTCAGTAGAAGGGGTCCCGCCTACAGCCTAGAGTGGGACCTCGCGTGGAAGGACACTTGTGGATAGAGGATGAGGAAAGCTCTCCACCGAGATTTAACCCATGTGTTCTGCCCAGCAGAACCTACCAAGAACTGCCCTGGGGGTCAACCCCAAGGCAATAGTGCTTTACACAGCTCAGCAAGAATAACTCCCACCCGGACCCCCTCTTCTCCGTCACGATGAGGGGCAGCCTCTCAGGCCTGAGACTATGTGCCACTCTGGCTCCTTCTGGCTTCGGGTAGACAAAAGGGTGGCTCGCTTCTCACGCCACACCTCTGCTCCCCTGTCTCTTGCACAGAAGCCAGAGCATACCTTTGCTCATCCCCGGACTCTCACAGGAAATCTGGGCAGGCACACAGCAATGATTTCAGGGAGACCACAGGAGCCAAAGTCTAGCCGTTTCTAAGTGTGCAAGTGCCTGGTGAATGGTGTACACACCGACATCCTGCATGCGACATCTCCACATCACAGGATGACGAGTCAAAGAAGACTCGGGAGGGCCCGCGCCCTCCACTGCTTCTGAAGTTGTGCTATTTGTGAAGTTCACTCTTCCACAAAGAGTCTCCTAGTCTCTAGAGTGAGGGACTGTGGTTGTGGGCCTGTGCCTGGGGAGGTGAGGAAGGCCTTAGGACTGGGGATTTGGATTTGGGGTCTGATCTCTGGACCGAGCAAACTTGCTCGTTCCTTATATTTAAAAACCAGAAGGAAACTTCCTGCACCAAGGTCACAGTTGAGAGTTGAGCGCGATGGGCAGAGGGCCGGGAGAGAGAGCCCTGCGCTAAGGTTCCTCATTCAGTGTGCTCTGGCTCCGTGTGCTACTGTGCGACTGCACTTTTCTCCCGGGCCTGGGGGCTCTCAGGTCACAAAGGAACCCAGCAGCCTCTGCTCACATCGCGTAGAGCTCCCACCACAACAAGCCCGTGTTCACTAGAACATGAACACTTAGCCCCATTGCACATCCGCCACGCCGGCACTCGGTGTTAGTCTGCTGTTGTTTCCACATAGGTGAACACTACCTATTTTGGAAGGCCACAAAGTAAGACTTTTTTCCTTTTTTAAAATCAGCTGGGCGAAAAGTTTTTCCCTACATTCTACTGTCTGATGAGATTGGAGAGAGCAGCAAGAACTCGCTGTCAGCAGTCACTTTGCAGAACCCGCGCAGGAGGCAGGCAGCACCTACACCATGTTGTGGTGATTATTCCTGTCAATAATGTCCACGGGGGAGAGGATCTCCTTCCTCATGGCAGTGGGAGGCAGGGAGAGCATCATCTTGGTCTTGAAGAGGTCTGACACGAAGAATACCTAGAAGTACAAAGCAGAGGTCCCAATCGGTCATCAATATCTGGGGTCTGGGGCAGGCAGAGGCAAAGGGAAGGTGGAGGCCCCAAATCATAGGGAAAGACTGTAGAGATCACCCAGGACAACTTTGATCGTTCAGATGGGGAAACTGAGGCCCAGAGCAGGGTAGTGATACCCCGCAGGTTGAAAAGGAGTAAAACTTAATTTTATGGACTCTTAGTCCGGGGCTTTGTATCTGCAAACCTCACTTCCTTATTTCTCAAGGCCAATGAGCAATGCAAGATAAGTTCCTAAACAAGAGAAACAAGTCATAATTAGTCACTAATCAAACCACACCACTTTCCCTTTCCTCACTATGGAATCCAGGATGTAACCAAGAAAGAGCAGCCAATATGAAATCCTGTCGATTGGAGCTGGAGAAAGGATGCAGTGGTGACCGCACTGCCCTGAAAACCCCACAGTGTCAACCATTTGATAGGCTGAAGAAGCCAGGGCCTCACTGCAGAGGAATCAGCAGCTCAGCTGGAGAAGGGGTCAGTGAGCATCTCTTGTCCTCACAGCTGACACTGGTCCTCTTCCTTGGGATCACAGGAAACATTCTGTGACACCCACCTGCACGGTATACAGATGGCTCATCTCCCAGTCTAACTGTTTGGTCCCACAGTCACTACACAATAGGGTTTTTGTTTCCTAACTTCAAAGATGAGTCCACCATGGAGATGGTGGACTTGCCATCTCCACGAGCTTGTGATAAAAGATTCAAGACCTCGAGTAAGAAAACGTACGCTTTGGACTGGATGGCAAAGTAAATACACAGACATTCATTTCAGCCATTTAGCTGCAGGAGTTTTATTAAGTAACCACAAATGGGGGCTGCCACTCATGTGATTTGAAGGGATATACAAAGCTGAGTTCAAGCCGGCGAACACAACTCTTACAAAGTTCTTGCATCCCACAGATTTCTGAACAGAACTGTCTCGGCATCGCCTGCAGATGGTAACGTGCTCACTAGTAATGACGGCACTGCCACTCCTTTCCAGCCACTTGAAGGGCATGGACATTGAGTTCTTAACAAAACATTGCCAGCACTAAGGCTTCAGAGCCAGGGCCCAGTCACAGGAAGGCCTTGGGCATGTGGTGACTCTATTTCCACAACATCCCTTCTGTGGCAACACAGAGAGCAACAAAGTGCCATAAACATCAAAGCAAGGAACTGGAGGTGTTGGTTACTGGGGGAGAGGGGAACGGGGTTGGCCAGAAGATGAGTATGAAAGGAGACTTACTGGTCGCAAAATTAAAAACCCTTTTTGCTTTTTAATTTTATACCTGTTACGTATCATGACCACTCAAACATTTAATATTTTTGTTAATAAAAAGGTAAAGAAACAAAAACTAGGCTGTTTCTATGCTCCTGTAAGAAAATGAAATATTAGCCGAGAAATGTAACGATCAATCCACTTGGAAAGGAAAAAGACTAAGCCTTTTCTCCCCTTCTTTTCTAAGGAAGCCAGTGCATGGAGAACTTTGGTAGAGAAAGGTTGTCTGCAGCCAGTGTCAAACCTGACAACAGGGAAGAACAGACCCATGGGCTGCCCACCAGGAGGCTCCAGGCTTCCCAGGCCCAGGAGTCCCTTATAAGTGGCCAGAAGGGTCTGCAAGCACCCCAGTAGTGGGACATGATTGAACCGAATGTGCTCAACAGTTCAACTTTCCATGCCTTCTACCCCAACTCCTCTCTCTTGTGTCTCCTTTTCTCTCCACCGGCCTCACTTCTGGACTGAAGGGTTAGGTGCACAGACGGTGTCTACTTCTCTACTTGAAAAATTGTCCTCTCTTTCATCCTTTATCTTCCAGGAAGTGGGTGCAATCAATTTCTCCATCACTGGTTCTCACTTCCACTTCAGCAGCTAGATTCATGAAGTGAAGGTCCCCAAAGCCCTAATTATTACCCCCATCTTTCACTTTCTCCTTCTTCCTCATCTTCTTCTCCCTCTTCTTCCCTCCTTTCCTCCATCCTTTTTCCCTTTTCTCTCTGACGGCATCCCATCTGCTATAGGCAAATACAGCAGGAACAGCTTGCCCCTCTCACACACAAGCCTCTCCCTTCAAGAACTGGGACCATCTACCCCTTAATCTACTGGCCCATCTCCCAATCTAACTGTTTGGTCTCACAGCCACTACACAATAGGGTTTTTGTTTCCTAACTTCAAAGTATAACACAAAGGCTGAAGCTCAAAATGACCGAAGAAAATCTAAACCCAAGTCTCTCACATTATTCAGTACAAGGTGTGGCTTCCTATAATGTGCTAGATACCAGAGTCATTCCCAGGCCTCAGCTGTGTCCCACTCTCTCGTGTCTCTGAAGCCTTGTGTTTGGGCTGTGCTGCCCAGATGGGAGGCCCAGCCCCGGGGTCACCCACAGCACTTGGCCGGGGTCTTGTACATCCCAGGCGCTCAGTCAATATTTGTTGTTGAAATTCTAAAGTTCTCTCTACTGACTGTGAGGCAAACACTCCGGCCTTGGCCCTTCCTGGCAGGCACCACATGTACGGGCTTCAGGGGACGCACAGACTGAGAGAACATGCCACGCGGCCAATGGCGAGACGAGTCCTCCAGCTAGACTCCGACTGCAGCGTGGCTTGAGGTTACACTGATGCTTTTTGAGGATCATGAAACATGATCTTGCCAAGATCTAAACAGGGCCTGGTCCTCCTAATGCTTGAACAGCACAACACACGAAGGACTAGTAAAGGTGAAAATGCCCCGGCTTAGACCACTTTCACTTCTTCTAGAAGAGGGTCTCCACCCAGAGAGCAAACCAGAGGCCTGGGCCGGGAAAGCCCTGCACGGAGTCATAGCTGTCTCAGGCCCACGGATAAAGCCACTTGCAGCCCACAGCCCACGCCGCAGATCTTCCTGCTGCACAGAGAAACACACTGGCTCTCAGCAAATGGGACACTAGACCAAGGTCATGGTTATACAGCTTTCGATTAAATTTCTCTGATTCTTTGAATTTTATGAATTTTTTTCAAAAAAAGAACGAATGTGACTCATAAACACATAGTAAACTCCTGCTGTGTATAAGCCCCAAGAATATAAAGACAGAGTGCTTCACCCTCCAGAAGCTGGCAGGCCAGTTAGGGAGCGAGGCCATGTCTGAAGAATCATGACGGAGGGGAGCCACGGTGTCAAAGAAGCACAGGGAATGTGGCGCTGACCTAGGCTGTCGTGGAGTGGCCTCAGAAGGCTTCTTCTAGGGGCAGATAGCTGAGCTTTGCTTTGAAGCCTACGGAGCTGCTAGCCAGGAGGTGGCAACTGGAATGTCGCTCTAGGCAGAGGGCACTGCACGTGCAAAGGCGCCGGAGGGCGAGGGCAGCACACTGAGGATCTGCAGGAAGCCCAGGAAGGCTGGCCCAGCGGCCCGAGGGCCCAGCGGCCTGACCTTAACAAGCCTCCTCAGATATGGTCAGCAGTTCCGACCTCACCCTCTGGGCCCTCAGAATCATCATCGAGGCTTCAGCAGGGAGGCAGCACGTTGGAAAGGCTCACACTGGGATCATGTCAGCATCTGAAACACAGCAGGGCCAGCAGCGAGGGGCAGCGAGCCTGAAGGGCTGAAGAGTCTAGGAGAGTGAGGCCTGAACCCAACGACACGAGGAGGGCAAAGAGGAAGAGGTGGGTTTCAAAACTGTGGCCCCTCCAACCTTTCAAAAGGTTGAGGGGAGGGCCGCAGCTGATGGAGGGGCGTGCATGTGCACGGGTGGGTAGGAGTCGAGAGGGAAGCAGCACTTTTCTTTCTAGTTCTGTTTTCTACTCTAGAAATCACGCACTAGTGTCCATAAACATTACAAAAATGGGGACGATTATGCTGAGGGGGGAATGATAGCTCTGCTTTCTTCTGCCTGCTACGTTTCGGCTCCCTTTGATACTGTCTTGGGGAAGCAGTTCTGACCTCCTCCTGAGTCAGAAGGTGATCAGACCCAAGGATGGAAGATGATCTGATTTATCCAAACACTCACCATGCAGCTCTTCCTTGGTGAGCAAGAGGACACACAAACAAGGCAGCAGAGGCTGGAGGAAGCCTGATCATGTGACAAGGAGGTAAGAGCCACTCAAGGAGAGGCTCCCTGCAGAGGGTGCCTATGGTGCCTATCCCGGCTGTCTACCCTCTGCCCTCTCCTACTCCCGACCCACACCGTACTCCAGACGGCACCAGTACAGTTTCCTTTGCTCTTTAAAGTACGGCATGGTGGCTTTCAAATCCAAGTTTTGCCATTTTCAGTCAAACACCTATGTGAGGGATACGCATGTATCTCAGGGGGTCACTCCAAGGACTATGGGCATCATAAAGGGCAGAAGTCTGGCACAGGGCTTGGTGTCCAACTCTAGCCTGTGTGTTCAGTGCAGCTGACACAAAATCATTTCTTCTCTGCCCCTTATGTACAAAGGGAAGGAAAAAAAGAACTAGGAGAAGAAAAAGAGAGAAAATAGGAACAATGGAGATGAATGAACGTGTAGAAGTACAATATAGAGACCTGGCTCTACACTGTAGAGAAATCTGCTTTCCAAGGCCTACACTGTCTGGGGCTATTTTGGGGAGCAAATCAGTGCACTGAGGAAGGAAGATGCTTTCTTTCATTCACCTGCTCTGGCGACACCATCTCCCTAGAGAACACCCAGGTCAGTCCTGCTGGGTGCTGCCTGGCAAGAGCTCGCCAAGAACCAAGCAGACCGGAAAAAAGAAGCCCCTTCCACTGTGGTACGTGGTTACATCAGCATTCTCCGAGGTCATTTTGTTAAGGGCAGATTACGACAACAGACTTGTCTTGAAGTGTTTCTGGAGTGTTTCAACTCCCGGCAGTGACAGGAATCATACGCTTCCACACTGCAATTCCTGTACGCCCCATTGGGCTTAGATACCATCGCAGGGCGGGTAACTCTTGAAAGCAAAAGGACCTCAGAAGCAGAAGAAAACAGAGCTGTCTTTCCTGGTATTTTTCAAGTGCAATCCTCACACCATCCTTCGCAGGGTCACCGGGGTGCTTCTTGAAAAAGCAGATTTCTAGGCCCAATGCAGCCCTGCTGGAAGGGTGGCCCGGAATCTGCATTTGAGCAAACACTGGGGGGGGCTTTTGTACACATGCAAGTTGAGAGGCATTAGTGGACAATCTATGGAGGGAAAAGATGGCCTCCCCTGCTACATACACCGCTGCACAGCGTGTGTCTCACAGTCTGTGCGTAAGCATCTGGGGTCGGCTCCATGGGCTGTTCTTTCCTTCTCTGCTCAGTTTCCATACTGACTTTTATTTTTGGGTGCTGGGGATCGAACTCAGGGCCTTGCGCTTGCTAGGCAGTCACTCTAACCACTGAGCTAAATCCCCAGCCCAATTTCGTACTGACTTTTAACCACCTTCCATTTCGGCATCAGGCCACACTTGAAGTGTGATGCTTTACGTGCATGTCACGCCCTCCTTCCAGACCTCGAGCTAACCGAGAGTGCAGATTATGTTGAGTCATCTCTGTGCTTGAGCCCTTGGTCACAGCTCCCCACCCTGAGTGCAGAAAGAGCCCCGGGGTGCTGCTGCTGCATTCGCTGCAGCTCCCTTTCATTCTGCAGGCGGGAGAGGGAGCTTGCTCGGGAGGAGAAAGCCCTGGGACAGTCACACTCCTGCCCAAAGGGCGCTGAGTGTCATCTAAAGAGAAGCCGTCCTGACTAGACGGAGCTACTCAACTACAGTCTTCACTTTTTGCCCTCAGTAAGGGCTCTCTGCAGCCAATGGCACCGTGAATGTGCCGGTGTCTTCGTTGTGAGTTCCCGGGGCATCGGGGTAGAGAGGGTGTCATGTGGGAGACGTGCAGCAAGACCTGGTCCCAGAATTGCTATTTCTGGTGACCCAAGCTAAGTCACTCTTGTGTAGTCTCAAACTGATACAAAATGAAGAGGTTTTATGATTTCAGATGACCCATCTGCCCTGTTTCTGTGCAAATGTGAATCACTAGTAATAACAATAAACCTACTTTCCATAGTTACTGTAAGGCTTAAATGGAGTGATGTATGTGAAAACACTTTGCATTCAATCCCACCTCAGTTACCGTCTGAAAGGATCATGCTGCACTGAGCAACGTGAAGGAAGTTAGTCCTGTTGAAAGAAGAAAGAGGCTTCAGTGGGGCACAAGAGAGAGGAGAACACGGTTCACGCTCCACCAAGGGCGGGCCAGGCAGGTGCCCAGGGTACCATGAAGGAGGGTGGCCCGGGGCTGGCAGCTCTGCAGGGGGTGCTGGGGGCTCAGCAACGTGGCAGCCATGGGCAACAGAGAAGGGACAAAGGCAGGGGACCTGCTCCCAGAAATTCCTCAGTTTGGGAGCAAAGAGCGAGAGAAAGAGTACTGCTGTTCACTGAGCTCACCTCTCCCCATCCCCCCACCAAGTCCCACTGTTGTGCCTCACTAGGGTGGGAGGGTGTGCTGTGCTCGCTCTCCTCCATCTCCACATCTGTGCCAGTCCTTCTGGAGGGCGCTTTTGCCTTGCCTTCTGCAGGGTATGGAAAACATCCACTCATCCTCAAGGGTCACCTCCTCTAAGAATTCTTCCTGGCCCTCTCACACCCCCAGAGAAAATTAATTCTCTGGGGATTTTGTGACCCAGTGTCCTCCAGAGCAGGTCCTGTGCCACCTCGATGCCTTCCTCTTGTGCTTGCTCGTTCACATGTGTATTCCCTCCAGCTCAGGCGAGACCCATCAGGAAGTGATCGTATCTAATCAGGGGCAGCCGCCACCAGTGGGTTTCGAAGTAAAAACATTAAAAAATCTCAGGTAAGTCTTATTTTGTGTGGGGATGTCTCTGTTAGATGAGGATGCAAAAGGTATTTCTTATTATGAATCATGGCCAAGAGCGGTCTCTGCCAAGTCCTTTTAGCTCTGAATCTTTAAGACAAGCATAGCACGTAACACATAAGACACATTCTCTCAGCATGTTCCCGTGCTAGGCGCGACGCATCTCTTAGTTACTGAATCTGCTCTCCGAAACTCACATATGGCATTATCCCCAAGACAGAGTAGGAAGGCTGCTGACAGATGAAGTGACTTGCCTATTAGGCCAACTATCAAGTGATGGGAATACAGCTCCCCTTCTGGGTCTCTGCCTCCTCATCCACCCCATTCATGTCAGCAGAGGGTGATTTCAGAACTGCTTTGCAAACTGCAGAGTGCTGTAGAGCTGGCTTCTGCAGGGCCTGGAGGGACTTGGGTCAATGAACTAGGATAGACATGAAGGGACTACACAGGCATCTCCCATTGGAGAAGACAGCTCACGTGTTCCCAGCACAGACCCTGCCTGGCTGGAACTGCTGCTCTAGCCACTAGCAGGACTCGGGCGGCTTGGGGTCGGTTCCGACCCTGCCTCTGTGTGAGCCTGGGTGTGGGCCGCCCTCTCTCTGTGCTGCATTTCCTCTCACTGGGTCGTCACTGCTGAACTCTTCCTCACACCGGCCCTCTTGCCGATCTCTCTCCCCAAGGTCACCACACTGGGGCAGAGACAAAGAATGCCCTCGCCCTTCCTCGCATCCTGGAGGAAGACGGCCCCACACAAAAGAGCAACCGCTCGCCCAGCCACACCCCCGGGGAAGAGGAAAACCAGGAAAGACTGCTGTGTGTTTATGAATCTCGCCAGCAGCTGCTTCCTCTGCTGAGCCCACAGCAATGGCGGCCTGGCCCTCCCTGACCCCTCCCAGGGCCCCCTAATTTGCCATCTGTTAGAAGGTCAGCAGAGAGGTGACCAGATATGCAGTTGTCACCAGACAGGAAATAAACTGATGTCTCCCTTCATCCGACCCTGGGTGTACTGAGCCGTGGTGTTCGCCTCCTGGGCAGGGGTGACTCTGCCGGTGCAGGTGGGAGGAGGGCTGGGAGATCTAGTGCATGCCCACGTTTGTGTCTGCCTGTCCTTGGCTCTGAGCTCTAGCAAGAGAGTGAGAATGGAGGTCAGTGTGTCTGGGAATACTGGACCTGTCCACGTGCTCCGCTCTCTGGGCTGTGGCTCTCCACACTGTCCAGTGCCCCTCTGGCCACATCTGTGAAGGTGTGGCTGGGTGCGGGCCTGTCTGGCCCTACATGTCTATGTCTTTATGCTGAACCCTGGACACCGGGTATTTTTGTCTGCATCACATTGCACAGTCTTCTCTTTCTGGAAATCATTCAGCTAGTGAGCAATCAGGAAAGGCACCGAACCTACTCCCATCTGGCATGTGACTTCTGTCTGGACAAGTCTGCTTGCTGTGACAAGACCTGCCTCAGGAGACTCAGCACGAGTGCCTGGTGCCAGCCTGTTGCCCAAGGCCCTCAGCGGCTGAACTGACCTTCCAGGGTAATACAATGTCACAGAAGGCTTCAGGGCAGACAGAGCCCCAAACCCAGGGCAGCTCACAGCCTTTGCAGGTCTACCCTTGGAAGCGGGTCCAGCTCAGTTACATGGGCAGAGCTTCTGTGCCTAGGTCATAGCACTGCAGGGCCTCTGATTCCATTCACAGAGGAGGATGCCGGGCTCCAAGAGGAAGTATCTTGCAGAGTCACAAGCCAACTCATCCCTCACGATTACCCAATGCTTACCAAGCCTCGATTACATGCAGCCATCCTGCCAGGCATTGCCAGTGAAGAAGCAGAGGTTAAGCCCTGGATTCTGCACTGAAGGTACCACAGTCTAGTTGGTGGGACAGATACAGGACCTGGCCATCAACAGACAGGTCAAAAGCCACGGCAGGAAGAAAGTGCTGGCAGCTGTGGGAGCCCTAGAAGAAAGTTAGTTCTGTCCTTAGGGACTAGAGAAGGCATGGTGAGCTGAACAATGGTCCCTCAAAGATGTCCACAGTCTACTCCTAGAACCTACTACCTTCTACGACACAACAGACTTTGCAGATGAGATTAAATTAAAAATCTTGCCAGGCGTGGTGGCACACACCTGTAATCCCAGCACTTGGGAAGCTGAGGCAGAAGGACTGCTGCAAGTTCGAGGCCAGCCTGGACTACATAGCGAGTTCAAGGCCAGCCTGAAATGCATAGCAAGACCCTGTCAAGAGAAAAGAAAGAAAGAAAGAAGCTTAAAGTGGGGGGCCGATCCTGGGATACTAATGTAATCACAGGGTCTTTAGGAGAGGGTGTGAGGCAGGAGCCTCAAAATCTCAGGAAATGTGGCAGACAGTGCAAGCAGAGGCCAGAGAGAATGAGAGAAATCTGAAGACTCTATGCTGCTGGCTTTGAAGATGGAGGAAGAGCCCATGAGCCAAGGAATGCAGGTAGCTTCACAGCTGTCCAAGGCAAGGAAAACAGACTCAGAGTGGAACGCAGCCTCGCCAACACCCTGATTTTAGTCCAAAGGGATCTGTTTCTAATTTCTGATTTCCAGACCTATAAGAAAACACATCTTCACTGTTTTTCTTTCCCTGCTTATTTACAAAAGCTTTGTTTCCATTTATTGTTTTAAGCCACTGAATTTGTGGCAGTATGTGACAGCAGCCACAGGCAAGTGATATAGAAGTTTGCATCGACGGTGAGGGGCAGCAGCCCAGGGAAGAGCTCGGGGTGCTGGAAAGTGAGGAGAAGCTTGGCGCGCCTCGTGGTGCGGGGTGTGGAGCACGGGGTGAGGGCCTTTGCAGCTTGGGACTTGGAGCGCTGGCACCGTGAGACTGCCAGGACTCGACTCTGGCTTCTCCACCTTCTCTCTGTGTGACTTAATCCTTCTTGACTGCTGTTTTCTCATTTTAAGTGAGGCTAACGACAGAACCTTTAGGATTCGGGGGGACTGAAGATGACACTCTGCAGAAAGTACTTAACAGAGCGGTGAGCCAGCACTCAGTCAGCAAGCTCTCAACAAATGCCATCAAACGTCTCGCCTCTGTTCGGGGAGCAGGCGTCCACGGAGGGTGGGCTCAAGAGGACCGTTGTCTCTACACTCCTCTCAGTGAACTCCACACTATTCTGTGTGGAGTCTTTCTCGAACTCCCTCACCTCCGGGGATGTCTCTGTCCCAAGAACACGGGGCACAGTTCCACGCTGGTGAGAAGAGCCCTTGGCTTTTCCTGCGTTCACTGGCATGTTCAGCCCTGGTTCTTGGGGGAAGTCCTGTCACACCCATGTGCAGAGTGGACACCAGAGACTTTCGCCTGGAAGTGAGAGCCGCAGGCCACAACACAGAGGACATCAATACAGCTACAGAACCTGTGAGGCAGACGCCCTCTGTCCCCTCCCAGTGGGCGCCCTCTGTCCTTGTCAGAGGGGTCCCCACAGTTCCTCATGCACACCATCTTTGGTTTAGTCCAGGGTCCTGCTTCTGTCGTCCTCACAGTCAAAACCAGGAGAACAGAATCCTGGCACCCACAGCAGGAAAGGGCACACACGCAGCCTTCTTGCCTCCCACACCTCCCTGCCTGGTCTTTCAGATGACTTAAAAACGGATCGCTCAGTGCTGTGACTCCAAGTCAGTTGGGACCAGGAGGTCCTGCTGTGCACTGGGCTGAGGGCCAGGTATTTGGTGAAAAACGATAAGTAAGATCAAGTCCCTGCCCTTGTGTGTTCACGGCTAAATGGGCAAAAAGACAGGTAAAGAAATTTATTACCCCTTTCCAAACTGTCTGTCCACAGTAACCCAGATCTTAAAATGAAAGGTGATGACTAGACAAGCTGTAGGCTTCGGAAGGATCCCATGACACCCTAAACCGACACGCTTTAAGCAGCTGTCTACGCAGCTTCCACCTCAGGTTAACTCCAGCTGGCCTTCGGCTTCAGCAACCCACACCCGCCTTGCCCAGCGCAGAGGGCACGGCTGTGAGTGAGTTTGAATCCTGCAATCAGCTGTCTCCTAGTTCTGTGTTCTTAGATGACTTAGTCATCTCTCCGAGCCCAAGTCACCTCACCTGGAAAAGGCCCCATCTGACAAAAAGGAGACAGTGGGCAAAGTTCTCGAAAGGTGCCAGCAAACAGTAGGTGCTTTACGAAACCCAGGATAAAATTCCTTTCCCCTGCTACCATCGGTCAGAGGCAAAGAGGATAAAAGACAGACCCTTCATTTCCCTTCTTGAAAGTAAACCTTGGTCCTCCCAAACACTCGGTCTAATTGCTCGTAGCTGCTGCTCTAGGGTATAAAAGAGAGGAAGGCTGGAATGAGCCCCACACCTTTTAATTTTTTTAATTGGGGGTGCAGGAGACTCCAATTAGGGCTGTGGCGCCGGGAGAAGGAAACAGAGCAGCAGGCCCCAGGGGCTGCCCTCCTGCTGAGAGCAGGGCTCAGAGGGCACAGGCAGCCAGGGCACCTTCCTGCAGACACTCGCCCCCGCTGTCACTCCACATTAAAGGGCCAGGCACCCGAGGACAGGCTGGCTGGTGACAGCTGCTCTCATTAATGGCTTGCTCCCCAAATTTCTCTCCCTTCTGGCCTGCACTTTAAAAAAGAAACAAGAAACAGAAAGCCATGAAGACAGTCAGTCCCTCAGGCCAGGACTCCCACACCAAGGCTGACAGGCAGTTCAGATCTCACTTTCGTCTTGGTGTCCGCCCCACTCCCACTCCTACTTCCTCTTCGCTAGCCCTCACCTGCCCACTGAAGTACCTGTTCCATGTCTGCTGCAGCCCTGCACTGTTCTGCAGTTCTGGAGTGTGGCCTGCTGTACATGCAGCCAGAATGAGATTTCCTTGGGAGCAAGGGGTGACTCTCCTTCATCCCTGTGCCTTCAGGAGACTCTTCCCCACAGCGATCTCAGGAAAGCTTGGATCAACTCACTGACTCTAGCTTATTGTTTAGTAAGCGCACACTGACTTCCCTTGAGCCAGGATCCCAGACAGCCTTTGGTAAGACAAGGGGAGTAATATATATTTACACGGGGTACCTGCCCATCTGCATCATCAATTCAATCAGGGGGTACATACTATCGCAGAGGAGGAGAATGGCTACTTCAGGAAGACACGTTTGCAGCCAGGCTCAGAAACCAGGGCCAGAGGGAGAAGTAGGAGGTCTAGATTTCTCTGCTGCTCAAAATTCTTACTGGGAATGAGCAAGTGCAACCTCCATGCATGCTGCTTAGACATCTACTCCTTACTGTCCTCTGGGTTCCTGCCAGCCTGGAGTAGGCTCCTCATGCTAGTCAGGGTTGCTGAATAAGCCCCTCAAAACACCCAGCGTGCACGAAAAGCAGAGATCACAGATGAGACTCAGAGATGTGGGCTGCCTTATCCCACCCTCTTGGGGACTTAGTAGGAATTGGCCCGTTCATATGGGCAAGCTAGCACGTGGCCCGTCCCAAGATCAGGGTCTGGAACACACTGTGACTTGATGTACACGGTCCTGGGCCAGGCGGGCTGAGCCTCCAGAGAATGGTCTCTTCAGCCAACACAGGCTGAGGGCCCCAAAGGGCTCCATGGAAAGGGGAGGCGTTTTCCAAGAAGCAGAAGAGCATGTGTGCACCAAAGCAGCTTGTGAGTCCACAGGCTTCGACTCTGCTACTCACTTGACAGGTGATCCTGGGCAAGTTTCCTGTCTAAATGTCCTCAGCCATACAGTGAATGGGTTGGACAACCCAAACCTTCTGAGTTTACAGAGAAGAGGATTTATAGACCCTTCGCAATCAAAACGCACAGGCAGGAGAGACACAGAAATGCCGCTCACTAACTGACGGTGCCCTGGGGTGGACACCGAGAGGACAACAGGAAGGAGGGCTCCCTGCCTGCCTCACTAAGCTGGAAACATTTAACGAGCTGTCGTCCTGGCCTCCACTTGCATGCTGAGGGCCAGAGGTTACTTACTATGCAGCAGGCCACCAGGGCTCCTTGAGCAAACCCTGCCAGGACATCACCAGGGTGGTGCTTGTGGTCAGATATGCGGGACAGTCCTGTGTAGAAGGCCATCATGATCAAAGTGAACTGCAGGAGAGGCCGGAGCAGGCGGGCGCCTCGCCAGGTGAAGCGCGCCTGCAGGTATAGCTGGAGGGAGGAGACAAAAAGAACAGATGCGACGTTATCCCCCATGCACAGGTGCGTAAGTCCAGCTCCGTGTGCACACTACTTCTGCTGTATGGACTCACCCAGACTGGTGGTGCACTGGAATAGAGCGTTCAGTTTAGACCTGACCTCCAGCCAGTTAGGTAATGCCGAGCCTTTGTGCTCATACCAAAAAATATGAAAACCAGAGTTTATCTAGAGATAAACCCGAGTCAGTGGAGAAAGATAATCTATGTAAACGGTTTTTGCACGCTGCTTGGCACACCATAGGCACGTTAATAAATGTTCGTTTCTGTCTAACTTCTTCTGGATCGAGACTAATTAGAGAACAGTAACCACAGTCAGAAAACACTTTGTTTTACAAAGGATGACGACTCTTTCAGCACATTTGTATGTTTTGCTGGTGATTACAGATAAATGTTCCCTGCATGTACATTCTCACCATTGCCACAGAAATAAAATCCACAATGATAAGCGGAAGCTGCCATGACATTCATGGCAGATGCTCTACTTCTAAAGAAAGTCACTGTATCTGAGGGCGATTTTCTAAGTCACCACTAGGAACTCTGGATTTTCAATTAGCCTATAAGGAAACACATAAACTGGGCAAACAATTGCAGAGAACTTTCAAGTGGAAGTCGACAGACACTGGGCTGGGTGGGGTGGAAGAGTAACCTGGAGAAAAATGGAAGAAAAAAAAAAACCACCTCTGGCTGAAGGAAAGAAGCTGAAATGACGTCAGCTGGGTATTGTCCCCTTGAAGTTATCTTGCTGCAGTTTCCGTTCTAACCTCTGGGCACAACCTACTTCCCAGGTTCCTGTGGGAACCGGGGAAATGAAGGGGAAGAGACGAGGGGATGAGGGGAACTTCCGACTGCAAATCAAAGCACTGGGAGAGGCTGGAGAAAGAGGAAGGGCAGAGGTGGGGAGGCTGGTCTCCAGAGAGAACGGCCCTTCCTGAGACAGTGCCACCTTCCTCTGGGGGCCAGGAGAGAGCACCAGCAGGGCCAGAGGGGCAGAGAGTCTGGGGCACTCGGGGCGTGCAGGAGCAGCGCACAGGTCCTCACAACAACCAGGCCCGGGAACAGCAGCTGGCTGTGGCGTGCTCAGTGTGGCGCCTGCCTGCCACGCACTAGGCCTCAGGCCGATCCCCAGCACAGCCAAAAAGAAGGGAAAAGAAAAGAGAAAGGAAAAAAAAGAAAGGAAAACAACAGAAAACTTCATCATCATTTTGAGATTATATAAGCATAGTACTAGAGAATCCAAGAGTAACAACAAACTGGTAAGAGGCTGTGTGGATGCTGCTGGCTGCTAAGTAAGTGATAAAAATCAATGTTTTCCTTGTATATAAATAATAACCCATTAAAAATCTAACAGCAGCGATAAAATCATCATAATACCAAAGAAGATTAAGTAACTGGCAATTAATCTAGGACGCACATGAGGGTGGGGGGTAGACTGAGAGAGAGTGAGAGGGAAAGAGGGATGCCAAGTTCCACATTGTCACAAAGGACACAGAAATGAGAAGGTCTAATCCTACCCCATGGAGTGCAAGGGGGATACCCGTAAGAATATCACCTGTACTACCATGTTTTATAGGGCCTAGGAGAGAAGTTGGGGCAAGGGCAGTTACTAAGTGTGAAGGATAGTTGACCTGAACCTAAATAGGTCAGTATTTGCTCAAGTCAGAGAGTGGAGAGGAGTGTGGATTCCCAGCAGAGGGATGGCTGAGAACCTGCCATCAAATGCCCAGGAATTTCCAACAGTTCAGCACAGCTAAAGAAAAGGGTGTGTGAGGCATGAGGAGAGAACGGCCACAGGGATGAGTAGGCAACCATGCATGAAGGGCTTTGGGAATCAAACTAAGGAACCTGGCCTTTATTCTGTAGAATGTTTTCCCCAAACTCTATCCGATGGAATATTAAAAGTCTTGGGAAAAAAAAAATAAAGATTGACGAGCACTCTGTACCAAGTACTTATTCCTGTTATCCAAAATACTTATAAGATTATTAAAGGCTTGAGAAGTTCTCTAGGAGAAAAGACTTAATTGGCTTTAAATGACTATTTTTGCAGAACAGCAACCCATTGAACCACAGTTGGAAAATATTCCTATAAGCAATGGTGAAAAATAAAATGTTTTTAAGCAAGGTACTGAGAGTATCATAAAACACTAATCTGGGTGCTCTTCTAGGCTCTGGGCAGAGCCGGTTCACTACAGGCAATGCCAGTATCAGAGTGAACCTGCAGCTACAGGCCAAAGGTTTGTACACTCTTTTCTGCTGAAATGACTGCCAGTAAGACTCCACCATCATGGATCAAAAGATCCATTCCTTTTGGGAATGGGGATAGAGATGATGTTGGTCCAGCTCCAACTCAACACAAATCTTTAGAGCAATGGCAAGTGCAGAAGAAGGAATATCCACATGCAGGGTGCACACTACGGCCCAGCCTTCCTCCGGCTGCTCCCAGCAGTAGCCGTAGTGGGCTGGAGAGCAGAAGGAGCACAGGATTTCACAAGACCCTTGCTGAGCCTCGGTTTCTTCCCATGTAAAAATGTCAATCTATGGATATGGACAGGGCACAAGGTGCTACTTAATAAATAAATGATTTTATTCTTTAGCCACTTAAACCAGCCCCTACATTTTCCTATTTCCCTCTCTGAAAAAGCTGCAAGTCTTCAGAAAACACTTGCTCAACCTCCTATCACCCTTCCCCTTGCTGGCCACTTGTCAACTTGAGGTCACAGGCCTTGGAATCTAGGGAGGGGCAGAGGAAGGGTGGATTTCCCAACCGGACAAGGCCACAGCTCCCCTGCCACTGACTCAGAGACTTTGGGCTGGAGTGCCACAAAAAAAATTAATACAGGAGAGGAACTTGCAGGGTAAGGAAGAGAACAGCATCGGAATAGCTCCAGGAAGGAGGGGAGGGGCTCGTGAATGAGAAGGAGTCAGGCCCTGGGAAAAGCCTTCCTGGGAAAGTAGTGAGACTGGCAGCAAAGGCAGATGTGGCCCGCTTTCCCCACCCACCAGTAAGGTGCAATTCACTGGACAACACTCAGGATCAGGGTTGGTCCTGGTGCACACAGCTGTGGGCACAGGGAGAAGCAGCACAAGAGTCAAGTTCATTTCAGGGTGAGACAGCTCCGAGTTCAGGCCTGACCCTGTCACTTACTAAGTACATGGTCCTTTAACTTCTCTATGCCTCAGTCTTCCCATCTGCAAAACAGGTGGAACAGTATCTCTCTCAGAGTTGCTGGGGTCAAAGAAGACCGCACAGAGCAGCCCCTGATGGCAGAGGACAGGCACTCGAGTTTCAAAAATCTGAGATTTTCTCAATGGTGGAGATTTCACTAGAACAAGTAAATTACTAAAGAACAAGATTGCACAATGACCTTCCTCCCAGTGGCTGCATCTGATAGGAGAAGTCAGCTGCTGGCAAGTCTCTGAGGTCGAGTGCAGGACCCGATAACCTTCCACCCCACACTGACCTCACTGCTGTGTGAGTGCAAGTTTGCTGGATCATGGTTCAGCTCATATGAGCCACTCCAGGCCAGACGTCTGAGCCTCTCAAGGACTTTGCAGCATATCCTGCAGCCAGGGGCAGCAAGTTACCGCAGGTTCTATTCATTCCCAACCAAGGGGGCAGGCACTCCGTCCTCCAGAGAAGAACTCAAACCCTGCTGACTGCAAGGATGCCAGGCCCCCATGCTGCCCCTAAATAGCAAGGGGATGTTCCCAAGATCAGAATACCTCCAAAGCCCTGCGCACCTGGGGTTGCCCAGGAAAGGGGTGAGCAGAGCCGGAAACACACAAAGCTTCCATCGCCCTGGCCTCTCCCTACCAGTCGCTGTCCTACCTGCAGCCACTTACCCACCCATGTGAAGGAAGGACTCTGGGCCAAGGAACCAGCACTCAGAACCCACCACCGAAGCATCACGGAGATCCGCAGCACGGGTGAGGTCTGCAGCCCTTTCCTTGTACTATACTAAGATTCTACTTCCACTTGCTAAAATAGAACTGGACGTGATGGATAATAAAAAAGGTGTGCGCCCACCTCCTCTCCTCTGAAATGATGTACGTGAAAGTCCTCAGCAGACAACTCACTCCCTAAGTGGAGTTCTCGTCTCCCTCTTGATCCTAGCTTCAAAAATGGGATCCTGCAGAATCGGAATTCCAACAAACCCTCCCGAGACTGAGTCCGGCTCTTCCAGGCAAAGTCAGATGTGCTGGTGAGTCACAGGTCCCGTCTTGCTAAGTCATGAGTTTTGCTACATGATTTGCAAACTGGGGAAACAGGTCTGCACAGTCGCCTCCTTTCATTTCCATTGCTCTTGGGAAAATTCTGCTAAGAGTGCAAAGGAGGCTTTTGTCCTTCCTTATGTCCCTGCCTCTCCTCTCCCAGGAAGCTGGTTCAGATCAGTGACATCAGGGAGGGAAACTTTCTCCCTTCTCTGGTCTCCTCCATGGATCCCACGTGGCTCTGCTCCACGGGCCTGGTAGCTCGCTGACATGACGAGAATTAAAATTTCCCGGAGGGGAGGTATTTAACCACTTTGATGATAAAAGAGGAGTTTTTAGTTAGCTTTTCTCCTTCCTTTGGAGAAAATCAACTCTTCTGTCACTGCCAGCGGAAGGGAAGGAAGCCCTGTGCTGGGTGTTTTAAATTATATTACCTGTAACTGTCATGATCATCCTGTGAGATGGACACCACCGTGCCCACTGCACAAATGAAGAAATCAAGGCCAAAAGAGGCCATGTCACTGCCGCAAGGTAACACAGACAACTTACTTAGGAAGTTTGCCTCTTTCTGAGTTCGGAACCTGACTGGAAGACCTGCTCGCCTCAGGGAATTACTGCTTTACGTACGCAGCGTTGGTCTTTCGTACTGGTCTCTTTGGGCTTCAGAGATAAAAGGCGGCTACGGAGCTGTCTTGTACTAAGAACACACACCAGTAATGTCTGCAACTTCAGACTCCGCCAATTTACTTGTCACATATTTTCATAAACTCCTGTGTCTGAAGTACAGTCACCCAGCTGCTGTGGCCTGGGCAGAAGAGCAGAAGACGCCCTGGCCTGGTAAGTCCCAGCACAGTAAGGACTCTGTCCTCTGCAGGCCACTCTCTCCCATCCTGAATCAAGAGAACTCCAGTCTGTCCACAGCTACTTACTTTGCTGGTTTTCCCCACAAAATGATAAACTCTTTCCACATCTCCAGATGCTCACTGAGGGTCTGGCACAGAAAGAGTTCTCGAAAATGGATAGACAGATGGATGGATAAACGCCTGAGTAAGGTGGTCGAGCGGGGGACATCTGGTACAGTGATCTGTTCCCTTTGGCAACAGCCAACTTGCTCCTGCGCAGGGCTGGGCACACTCTACCAGGATCTGCGGGTGCAACTCGTGGGCACGCCAGCCGCCTCGCCACAGCGTGGATTCCACTCACGTTGAAGGAAACCTCAGTGACTAACTACCACAGCCTGGAGAACTTCCCCGTTTCCTTGGTACCTACTAAACGCTCCGACATAGAAACAGTTCTCATGCGGCCGCACGGGGTTCTGCAGAGGTCCTTCCTGCACGACACGGGACCTCAGTGAGAAAGCAAAGAAATTCTGATGGGCTTGGACAGGAGAGCAGCCGTTAAGTGGCGGGTGGCCTGGCGCTCACTCAGCATCCACTCGCTCATCACAGAGTCTCTGGACACTGACAAGTGTCCCGTATCGCTTTGGGAAGTGGGATACAGCAGTGACTCAAGAGCAGATCTGCAACCCCGGCTACTCAGGAGGCTAAGGGCAGGGTCACAGGTTTGAAGCCAGCTTGGGCAGCTGAGTGAAGACCCTGCCTCAAAATAAATTACAGAAAAAGGACTAGAGCTATAGCTCAGCAGTAGCGTGTTTCCCAGCATGCTGTGCACAAGGCCCTGCGTTCAGGCCCCTAGTACAACCACCATCAAAAAAATCTCTCCCCCATGGAACTTACAATTGAGCTGGGGTGACAAATGAACCAACAAGTGAACGAATACTAGAAACAGAGGGAAAACCATGCTACAGAGAGACAGGAAGGATTAGCGCTGGAGGACAGGATGGTCATTCTACATGGTGTTCAGGAAGGCTTCTCCGCAAAGCTGACCCGAAGGCAGGGGCCATAGGCACACTTCCTGAGAAAGAGTGCAGCCAGCAGGGAAAGGCCATGGCACAAACCTGAGCTGAAAACTAAGTTAGGACCGATGATCCCCAAGGCCAGTGATCTCTGCTTTTGCTTCCTGCCAGCCATCAAAGCTGTACTGAACTGACTGCCCGCCATCCCCCAAGTTACCATCCTCCTTTGCTTCTGCACACGGGTACTTCTAATCTCTCTCGTTTTCCCATGACTAACCCTGCTGGAAGCCCTCCCTGGCTTGGGCCACCCTCTGCTCCAGGTAAGCTTGGGTGCTCCAATTCAGAGCACCCATTATAAGCAATGCATGCCTTGCTTCTCCTGCCCAATCCACCCCTCCAGTCTGAACTCTCCAAGGGCTGTGACCATTCTCCACTGATCGCCTTCCCGTTCCTATCACGGTGCTTAGTGAATAACAGCAAACACTGTACTGAATCCCTGCTGAATGATGAATGTGAATGCATAGGTGAGTTCCACAAGAGCAGGGCCCAGGTCTAACTCAGCTCCACAGCCCCAGAGGGTGGCAAAGGGCCTGGTACAACAGAGCAGACAGCAGGTGTGCTGCATGAATTGGTGTCTGCCCTGGTGTTGGCATTTTATCCAGACAGCCACATCATGCTCAGTCCCTGCCCATGGACATACAGGGCCAACACAGACATGGTCCTCTGAGGTGTACAGTGGGCTCAAAGGTAGGAAGCATAGTTTATGCATATGCTGTGGAGTTTTCCATATTAGAATCTGCACTAATCTCTAAAAAACCTTAACCTCATCCTTACCCTTCTCTGCCCAGAGATAATTTGGTGTTTGGGGCCTGGTTTTTCCAAACTACCCATTTTGCAAATCAAAACCTAATACAGAGAGCCCTTCAGAGCCATGGAGGCTGTGGATGGTGACTGTTGCTGACAGGCAGGCAATGAGGATGGCAGATGCTTATGGTCAGCTGTTGTCTTTGAAGGTAACAGCAACATGGGTGTAAGTTTGTCCCTAATGGCTTCCCATCTTTCTTTTCAGCATACAGAGCAGTTCAAACATCTTTCAAATAGAAGCACAGAAATTGAGAGATGAGGAGACCTCATCTAAGCCCATTCTTTCCTTTGACAGACGGGGCGAGTGGGGGCCAGAGAGGGAAGTGGTGACAACTCTACAAAATAAACACAGCTGTGTCACCTTGCAGGTAAATACATGAAGGCTTTCATGCTGAGGACCCCGAGGGATCTCCAGTAGTCACTGCATGGCCAGTATGTGTCTGCGTCTATCTGACTCCAAAGACAAAAGCTGTCAGTGCTGCACACGGCTGGCTCCACTGTGGTCTCCCAGTGCTCCAAGGAAGCTGTGAATCACTGGGGAGTTAGCAAAAGCACAGGGTGCCCTGGGGAGGCTGCGCTCTCCTCGCCCTGCTCTGGCACTTCGAGAAGCACACAGCTATAAGCTCCTGGGAGGGTTGAAGGTTTCCCTGACTGATGCAGGGTTCCTCCCTCCTCTGTAGGCAGCTGCAGGGTCCTCCAAACTTCCCTCAGAAAGCTTTGCCAATTGGACCACAGACATTGGGAGGGCTGGGATTTCTGGGTAAAATCACATAAAAACCAGCCCTGGTGAAGAATAGCATTCTTTTTTCAACCCTTCGCTTCAGAGGTGGTTGTAGAGAAAGATACTGTTAGAGGTAAAGTCAGAGCTATGTGTGTGAATGTGCACATGTAGCATGCCCATGAGTTGTGAACGTCAAATGTATATTTGCAAGCATGCCTAACGGTGTGTGGCATGCACATGACCAGAAATGGGGGTGTGATAACACATTTAAAAGAGGAAAGATTAAAGAGGCTCTTCTCCCTCTTTCTTCTTTCTCTCTCTCCACCCAGCCCCACAACTCCTTCCAGCAATGCAAAGGCACCACAAATTTCCTCCTCCAGCGGAGAAGTGCAAATACACCCTTAATCAAAATACACACCTGCTTGCCATTCCCACAGGGATTCTTTGCTGCAGCTATAGTTGGTAAGAAGGCAATGGGGGGATGGTGTGGGAGTTCACAATTAAAGCAGATCAGAAGAGACACCGGTCTCCTCCAGGAGAAATTAAAATTAAGGTCCAGAGGTTCTATTCCCTAAGTTTGTTCTGAATAGCTTTTTGTTTGTTTTGTTTCTTGTAGTGTTGCCCAATAAAAAGAACATTTAACAAAGCTAGGGTCATGAAGGCCAGGCTTCAAGCACCTTTTCTGTCTCGTACTGGCTGTAGAACTTTTGTTACTTAACTTCCTAGATTCAGGTTTATTTCCACAAACAAGATAATTAAAATGCTTCTCCTCAGGATCCTGAAAGAAGCAAATGCTACCATGCAAGCTGGATACAGTGCTCGGCACACAGAAGGCCCCCACAATGTGCACCCCAAACAGAGCCGCACCCTGGGCTTCTGAGTGGCCGTGAAGGAATCCTGCCCAGTACTGGCTTTTAAATAATCCTTTTCTCCTGGAATAAAGTAAAGGGGCACGAAAGAAATGAACACATACCCAACTCCTCTGAGCCTTTTTACAAACTACTGAAATTACATTTGTAATATTGCTTCCAGCCCTGGGTAAAATATACACATGGAGTAGGAAACTAAGTATCTTTGCTGAATTATCCTTTCTCAGAGCAAAACCAAACAAAAACAAAAACAACAAGAAATGAAGGACGGAGGGAAGTGCTATTCACAAAAACCTAAGTTCCAGGTTTAAAGTTGTTACAGTATGGGTGGGACCACCCTTTAGCTCACTGTCTGAGGTAGCAAGAAGCTGGAGGCCCCCAAATTTGAAAAGAAGTGCGGAGAAAGCAAAACAAACAACCTCTGTTGTTTTTTCCAACTCCTAATTATTTTTTTAGAATAAACTGAAATCAAACCGCTCTTTTTCCAAACAGTTTATGCTCTTCTGAGCCACATCTGACCTCTCAGCACCCTGGTGCTCTGAATTGCACCAAAGCAGCCGAAAGCCGGGCACACAGATCCTGTTCAGGGGAGAGGAAGGCAGGCACAACAGTATTCTGCCAACAAAGACAACTGCAGCGCCTGTCTTCATGCAGCTGGGGTAGAGACGGGGTGGGGGCTGTGCACCTCCAGGAAACCAGAGCAGACAGCCAGGGAGGGGCAACGTGGGAACCCAAACCAGGCTCACCGCTGGCTGAAGGAACTCAAACCTGCTCCTTGATGGCTCTGGACTACAGTCTCGGATCCAAGAAATCCAAGGGTAGTTCTGAGGCCATCCACGTGTCCTCATGGGTGCAGAAGTACTTTGGAAAACTCAAAATCACTCTCAGTAGTCAGGCGCTGAGGGTCCCCCAAACTCTTCTGTCAGCAGAGCAAGGAGAAAGACTGTGGGGATAAATACTGCACAGAACTGGGTCAGAGGGCTGAGACTTGAGTGACAGTTCTGGTGTTTGTGCAAGTTCAGGCAATTCGCCTGGAGTCCCCAAGCCTTACTTAGTAACTTTTTCCCACAGCAGAGAGAATATTTTTTATAACATAAGGTTGTTTTTAGAAAGTAGTTCTTGTACCATGGAACATTATACAAAACTCTTGATCATTGCATAATTTCAAAATGGGTACACAATCCTTATCAAGCAACATAGTAAACACTATTTTCATCTGACAAATGGAAAAAGCTTGGATAGTAACCGGCCTTGCTAAACTCTTTCTCAGGGATTTTACAGTGAGGTCAGTTCTTAAATATTCTACGGGGTTCGGACTGGGACTGGACTGTTCAAATAGAAGGCAGGTACTTACCACCAGATACAGCATCGTGTACATGGAGAAGGAGGCGTGGCCAGAGAAGAAGGACTTCCTGCAAGAGAAAGATAGAGCCATGAAAGGGTAGAGTCACATCCCTCATAGTCACTTGTCTGTCTATCTTCTCTTGCTACATCGTGACCTCAAAAGCTGGCCCTGTGTCTTGCTCTGGACACAGGCAGGTATGAATAAATAAAGGAAGAATAAATGAACGTATACACCAATGCTACATCATAATGGTTTGTTTACATATGTGTCATAGTCACTTGGCTATGAGTTCTTCAAGAGTAGGGAATATGCCTTGACTCACCCATCTACACCAGCGTCCACCTGGCACCTGGCTCAGTAAGTACTCACTGAACTGCCCTGCATCAGAGGGTCCCCTGTGGCTATGGGAAGGTGGAGGCTCACCTTGCTTCCTGAACTTTGCTCTCAGGGCCTCTGCATTGGTAGTTCTGAATGTAGCCTTCAGAGCAGTTGATCTGGCTGAAATCAGGGTCGCAGACACTCAAGAAGTGCGGACGCAGACGCCCTATGGACACTTTTGCAATGTCAGTGAAGGACTGGCTAATGGCACAGCCAAAGAGGAAGCAACCCACTTGCTTATAGAGGGCCGCCACATAGGGATTCTGAAGTGTGGACCGAGACTTCTCCTTCAGGTAGTAGATCCGGTAGAATTCTCCTGTGATGATCTGGAAGGAAACCAATAAGGAAAGTAGGAGTATCAAAACCCATCATCACAACTGATGCTGAAAGACACTCAGTGATACAGGAGGATGTTCAGTATTTAACTACAGGTTACACTCTATAAAATCTCAATTTTTATTTAAGAAGAGTGCAGATACAAATATGAATGGGAGCAGTGATCGAAGTGCTAACATGGTCATCGTTTCCTTTTTGAAATCCTACATGGTCATATAATACCTTTGTAAAAAGAAAAATGTGTGTGTGTGTGTGTGTGTGTGTGTGTGTGAAATAAGAGCTTATGTACAGTAGGGGAAGGGATGAAAAAGAATTAAGATGTGTTACATACATGCCTCAACTCCCCACAAGGAATGTGATCATTATATACTGTGAACACATACTAATTTAAAAAATTAAAAAAGAAAAAGAAGAACTTATGTATGGGAGAAAGTAGAGGGGTGACAAGGACATCATAGCATCTGAGGAAATCCTGGGATTCTGAGAGTTGAGATGAGGAATCATCAACAGCAGTCTGACTCTACACCAGCCTTTGTGCTGACACGGAACCCGGGTGAGAGCTTACACAGCCCTGTCAGGTCCTGAGTCTGAACCTGGCCGTGGCCACTTGCCTGGTGTCCTTCGACACTAACTGAACCTCTCCGAACCTCAGCCTCAGAGTTGTCAGTGTATGTGTGACAACATGAGTGGAAGGTATGTGGGGTCACGGAAAGGCATTGCTTTGATTTTACTGTTTAGAAGTATGGTGTGATGGAAAGAACACTTGTCTAAAAACAGAAACTTTTAGGACACTGCCCTTGAGTGTTGGCGAAACTCCTCAAGGCCCTGGTCCCCATGCTCCTTCTCCATCTACAGTGACTACTAGTGGCCTACACCCTCCTGGTTCACATTAAACATACAGGCCAGCTGCCGCTCTGTATAAACTTCGAGGACATCTACACGGCAGAAGACTAACTTCACTTTGGTGACGCACACTCACACAGCCTGCTCCCCTCGTCTTAACTGTACAGCACAGTGACGGCCACTTCCTGGTTGCAACCACAGCACAGGACAGCAATGGTCAACTCATCGCTCACCACAAGTCCCTTCCGTACTTCCTCATAGGGCAGGATGATGAGCCGCACTTGCCCTTTCAGCAAGCAGACAGCGTATTAGTGACCACAAGGGAAGCAATAGACAGGCACATCCAGACCCTCTTTTAGAGGCTCCTGCTGCTCTTTACGGTGGGGGAGGCATCAAGGCATGGTCTGGTCAAGGTCCTCCAGGCCCCAAAGTCTGCAGAAGGACAGCGTGGAGGATGGAACACCCACTGGGCCCCAGGACCAACAGGTACAGGTATGAGACGAGCTCCTGCCACTGCTGAGGCTGACACAGGGAGTCCATGTCGCAAAATGCTCTCTATGCGGAAGTACTGCACTGTGTTTTCCCAGATCACACCAAGTGTGATTATGCATGCAGGGTCATGGTCAAAGGCACTGCAGCCAGCGTCCTGGCCTAGCCATTTCCTGAGAGGGCAGAACTAATGTCTAAGCCTGCACAGGTGCTCTGAGCCTGTCACTGAGGGAGGAAATGAAGGGAGGGAGCAGGAGAGGTGTCGTTGCAAAATTGGAAATATCCCCTGAACATTACCAAGGGCCCTTTGATAACACATTGCAGAGATTAAAATCTAAGAAGCGTGGCAAGTTAGAAATGAAAGGGCCATTATACACCGGAGAAACTGAGGGCCAAATTAACTCACGTCCAAAGATTAAACCCAGGTGTACCGACTCCTCACCCAGCATTCTTTCCTACCATTCGGGATCTAATTCCCCTTCTGAACTTGTTTATACGTTTACCCTACGTAACCTTACAGGCTAACAGGTTCCAGATGTTTAGTGCCATAATTCATGTTCTCTTACTCTTTCTTATTCTTCTTTATTTATAAATCATATTGACACGTCTTGATACGTAGGGGGAAGAACTAGGAGTTGAGTGGCCAGCACTGGAGTCCCCACTTATTGAGTGAATTTGAGATAAGTCAGATTCTCCATTTGCAAAGTCACGGCACTAGACTCCATGATTTATTACTTCATAATTGCAATGACATTTATTCTCAACTGTCTGGTGCTGTCTCCACCACTAGCTTCCCAACCAAGCCAAAGTAATATGCACTCACAGAAGAAAGTTCATTATGAATAACACCACAGGCAAAGAGCAGAACGGAGGCCCAGGCACAAGCCCTGCCCTGGATTGCTCCAGAGTTCCCAGAATCGTGTTGCTGCTTGAGAGGCAGGAACTGCTTCTAAGCAGGCTTGGCTGGAGCATGATCAACATGATTTCCTGTTTGATGTGGAGGATCTGTGGGTTTCTGCTGCAAATTAGGGTCTCTCACATGAACACATGGGATCACTCTCAGGTGAGTCACCTCTGTGCCTCAGTCACTTTAGGGAAAGGGATTTGATTACGCTTCTACGACTCTTCAACTCTAACTCCCTCCCCATCATTCTACAACTTCCGTTGTCAGTGCCATAGTTTTTAAATAGTGCATTGTGAAATGAAATCCTTCTTCCTCTCACAGGAAGATAAAGAGGAAAACATTTTACAGCATCTCAAATTCCTAACTATGTTAGTGAGAGCAGTCATCTCTTCTATTTCTTCCGTACTTTAGTTCTATTTAGTCTGCAACTCTGAGAAGGTAAATCCATTCCACAGATGGGGAGTCCAAGGCTCCTTCACCACAAGCTTCCCAACCAAGCAAAGGCACCATGCAAGAGCAGCAGGAAGTTACTCATAAATAGTATCATGGGCAAGGAGCAGACCAAGGCCCAGGTACACAGGAGATCTGAAGGGCAAAAGGCCAGTAAGTGACAGGATTCAGAATGGATATACCTGAATCCTGTCACTTACTGGAATCCTGTCCAGATATTCTATTTCTCAGGTTCAAAGACCAACAGCAGGCTATATTGATATAAGGTATCATTTCTATTGTTATTAAAACCATTTTCCATGCTAGAATAGCAGTTGCATTTTCTGAGGCCAGGTCCAGGCTGAAGCCATTTAGCAGACACATGACTCCAGGACCACATGGCTTCTGGGGCAGCCCTGACAGATTTCGGAGTTAATGAGCAACAAATTATGTATTTTCTTTATCCCCTTGTACAGAAGGGTCGGGGAGTCGACAACACAGCCATAAATCATCATTATGAACCAGCTGGACTTGGCTTCTTGTAATCCTAACCTTTAAAAGCCCGTTTAATGAAATTTGGGCTGTGAGAGGCAGCCCCAACCCTGCACCTCTGCAGGAGAGGCGAAGGCTTAAATTGTTCTCTGACGCGTTACACACCAAACTCTGGAGTCCCAGATTTACTGCTTTCGGACTTTATTCATTACTCATAATGTTTTCATTCCTGGTAATAAAATGAGCTCTTCCCTCCTCCAGCCCCTCCAAAGGCGGTGTTCCCGCCTCCAGCCCTCCTTTCTGCCTCAGTCAGCAAGGTTCTGATATGGAAATCTCACTGCTGAGTTAAAGGCCCTTGAGGTCGGTCCCTTTCTGAAACAGCAAGCAACACATCACAGATTCTTGGGGCGATGGCGGGCTGCCAGGCACACAGAGCCTTCTCCCCTACCTGCCTTTAAAAGCGCTTGGCACGGCGTCTGGAAACTCATAAAGTGGGAAAGCATGGCAATTAAGGTACAAGGGGACAGAAGGAATCAGTCCCCGCCCATGACCCATGGCAGTTGGCGGGGAAGAAGTCCCCAAGTGGAGGCAGCGCCTCTTCCTGTCTTTTCTGGTGAAGAACACCTCAATTGCCCACATTTGCAAACGTTTAACCACTCCACAGAGGAAATCAGGAGGAACATTAGGATAGACTTCTTGAAAGGACCAGGTATGGGGTAGGAAGAGAAAACACCAATTTGGGAGCTAAAAAGAAATCTGAGTCTGAATCCTACCTATGACTTTAAGCCCAGTGACCTTACCTGTCTGGCTTTAGGAGTCACCAGTCAACAAAATATGATGAATAAGGTCTACCTGGTGGGATTGCCCAAGATTCAGGAAAGTGATATAACACCCGGTACTTGGGCACCTCCAAAGTTCATGGGCTTTTCTTCTCCTACCACTAGTGAAGGGAAAAACAAAAAAGCAAAAAATGAACACATAATTGATAGAGAAAATCTCTTCTAAGATACTTCCAAGAGCGCCTCACTAGAGAATGCTCCAAAACGGAGAGTTTAGAAATATTACCCCTCTGGGCCAGGGGCAGAAGCAGAAAATATGTGCACAGATGACCTTGGTTTTGACCATTTCATCTATTGTGCCTTTTTGGGGGGAAGACAATGGAAAGAAACCCAAAGTAGAAAGGTCAATCTAGCTCTAACTGTGTTGTGTTATATTTAGCATTCCACTCTATAAATTAACCCCCCAAAGTAATATTTTGGCACAGCGTCCCAATAACCCTTCTTTTACAGCCAGAGAACGCATCTTCCCCTGCTGTATTTGAAGGACAAACTTGCCTACATGCTGATGTGCCTTAATGGAATATTTGCACAGCCTTTATAATTTACACAACACCTCTGTGTACCCTGTTTGCTTCTCACGATGCCCTACGAGTTACTAAATTATTGCCAATACTGTTTAAGTGAGAATGGTGAAAGCCGTCAAGATCAGTGAGTTACCCTCAGCCAAAAATGAGGCAAGGCTGCATGACATCATGGGCACTGAAGCCCAGGCCTCCTCTTCCGACCCCTGCAGACCTCCGAGTGGCACCAAGCTGGCTGTGGCTTTGATGCTCTGGCAGGTCGTGGTATCTCTGCCTTCAGAGAGACGATGCACAGCTGGTAAAGGCCCAAGACCTCCTGAGGCACCGGCACATCAAGGTCCTCACTAGCCATGTAGCTGCCGAGTTGTTCTTTCACATCTCAGGTACAGGAGTGGATGAACTTCTGCCCAGGAGAGATTCATTTTTCTCAGTTGAGTGTTTGATCCCAAGGGAAAGAAAAATGTAATGGAGCTGGGTCCTGCTTCTAAGGGCAGTGACAGAAGTACAGCTGCATTTGGTCCTTCTACTGCAATAAAGTGCCATATCTTTAGTAACTAGCAATAACTGATTAGACACTTAAATCTCTGAGTCTTTGCTCTTTTGTTGTCCTCAACCTTTTGGCAAGAGATCAGGGCCTCACTGCCTGGGAAAGGTGACAATAGACATGCCGGAGGCCCTGAGTGGGGCTCCTGGGATGGATGGGCATAACAAGACTCCAACATCTGAAATATGGATGGCTAAGAGGCCAGACAGATCAGAGAAGCTATTTAGGATTGGAATTGGTAGAGGCCATCTTGTGCCCATATGCCTTACAAAGAAGACAGTTTGAAGCAGGAAGCCTCATTATTTTCCCAAAAGTCAGGGTCCCCCAGCCAGAGGCCCCCGCGATGGCCAGCTCTGTCAGTCCATGCAACAGGCTCCTCCTCGCTGCTCTTTCTGCAGCATTGCCTACTGCCAACCTCATATTCCTGTTAACATTGAATTTTCTAGGCTTCTTTAATATTGCACCACCATGCTTTTCTTCCTAGTACTTCTAAACTAATTTCTCTTTTTTCCAGGGGTTTCACATCTGGCTTCTAGCCAAACAATGTGGGTCTTCCCTAGATTGTATCCTGGGCTTTCTGCTGTGATCTACGCTGCTTCAATTACCTTAGAGACCCACAAAAGGGCCTCTCTCCCCGTCTCTCTCTCTCTCTAGCTTCAGCCTAACCCTTATGCCCATCAACCCTGGCAATCTTCTGCTAAAGCTTCCAAAGTATCCGAAACTGCTGTCGTTAGCATCAGATCTGAGATCACACCCATTCCCATCCTGCCCCAACTTCACTTCTCTTCCCTCTACTTCCACTCAAGGTACCACCGACCTGTAACCACAAAGACCTGGACCTTGTCCCACTGTCATCAAAGTCCGTTCATCCTACCTTTGCAAGGTCCTTCACACCCACTTTTTCTCTCTGTTCCCCCTGCACTGTCACCATTGTGGTTCAGCCTCCTTACCTCACTTATAGAACTGGCCAGGCTGGGTTAAAATAATACTCTTCTTAATGTCTGGCAATTACCTGGAGTAAAAGTCCCTTAGCCTTCCACAATCCTACCTCCATTTTGCTTTCCTCCTACACTTCAAACTTTGTCGCTACTTCATGCTGCACAGCTCCAAGCAGACAGGTCAGAGCTGTATTTCCTGTAAACATTCTACTGTTGCGAAGTCTCTCCCATTGTGGAAACAGTGCTCTCTTCCCAGAATATCAGGGATCGCCCATGAAAATTCCATCCCTCCTTCAAGGTAGAGCTCAGGTGCCAGCTGGGATCCCGGGGCAGAGGTCTGGCTGTCCCATTCATGAGTCCTGGGCAGCTGTGCTCTCTAAGCCTTGGCTTCTTTCCCTATAAAAGTCAGGACGGTGACAGTGCCAAGAGCTTAAGGGTCCTTGTGATAATTAAATGGGACAAGTGCTCACTAAATAGCGATGGCGAAGAAGACGTCCCAGATGAAAACAGCCCCTGTGAGCTTCCTACCTCCCACAGCACATTATTCACACTGCACACCATGTACAGCATTTGATGATGGAGAAACCATTTTCCTGGGTTAATTTCTCAGGCCCAAGAGACAGGAAGTCTCGACATGTTTTGTCCTTGAAGCTTTCTCATCCCCAGTACTCACTGCATGTGCTGCCCCGACTCTCTGTCTTATTTACTAACAAATTCTTTCCTTTCCTTGAGGGTCTTGTGCTTGCCTTGTCTCGCCTTTCTGTCGTAATAAACTCCAGGGGCAAACTCTACACCTTACATCTCAGAGAGCAGGCCAAGGCGCCGTCCACAGAGCCAGCTTGCTGTGGAGGAGGCAGGCACCCAGAGCCCACCGGGGTGCACCGGCCTCAGGGGATCGTCTACCTGGTGGGATGGATGTTTTCTCTTCTTCTTTTCCTTTCTCTCCACAGGAGCCAGAAGCGTTTACAGCTAAATAAAGAGCATAGCACCCAGCACACTGCAGGCCTTCACAAATGCCCATTAAAATGCTTGGGATTAAAGGGGCAGACTGAATTTTAATTCCCGCACCCTCTCTCACTCAGCACAGTGACCCTGGCTAACGGCTTCACCCTTGTAAGCTCTGGTGTCCTCTTGCATTTGTAAGAGTGGGTAAATAATACCTACCACACACGACTGGTTGAGGAGGATTTCAGATAAGGCAAATCAGTTTCTGGTCCCTCAGAAAGCTCATCAAAATTATTCCATTTTCTACCCGCATTCCAGACACACACTGACTGACACAGAACATACTTCAAGACGGAGACCACTGTCACCTTCATACCAGATACATTTTTCCAAGTCATGAAGCCCTAACTACAGGGCTGATCGTAAAGAAGGAAAAACAGCTGCCAGTCTCACCTCTTCCCAGGCATGAGAATAAGTGCAGGTGG
Organism: Hystrix cristata; assembly: GCA_004026905.1. Classification (NCBI taxonomy): domain Eukaryota; kingdom Metazoa; phylum Chordata; class Mammalia; order Rodentia; family Hystricidae; genus Hystrix; species Hystrix cristata. The sequence goes on from PVJO010012292.1 coordinate 41,976, forward strand.
TGGGGACAGGGAACAGATGAAATACTAGACAGTGTGATCTCAATGCCTGTGTTTGTTAAATCACAAATAGATGCCCCCTCCCGCCATCCCGCAGGGATAAGAAAGTCTCAGAAGAACTCTGGCCATCTGATCCAGGGACAACATGGTTGGAGGATTAATGCAGCCGCTCTGTTGGTGGTCTTGGTAATTGCACAGATGTAGCGCATTGTAAACTAGGGGACCCGGTCTCCACTAACGCACTGCTGGGCCAGCACGACTTTGCTTTTTTGAGTTGAAAACCCGACTAACCTTTAATGAGGAGGCAATGTTGGGGAACCTTGTTTTCTTGGCAGAGCTCTTGAAGATAAAGGGAGATGGGGGCGGGGGGGGGTAATGAAGTCCAGATGTGGGCAAACTGAGGCCTGATTCTAAGTAAACAAGTCCTGGAGGTACTGAGTTCTTCTTGTCTCTCCAGCAAGAAATCTGCATACGGTACAATGTGTTACCATGCGCTTCATGGAGCACAGTCAAGATTTTAGGTAAGCAGATAGGACCTGTTTCCCTGCTCCATAGATCCTCTGAGATCTTTTGGCTAAAGCTTCAGACTTTCTCCCCAGGATGCAAGGCCTCTGGTGGTTTTTACAAATGTGTATTGAGCACCACCAGCTGTGCCCTGGAGTAGCTCAATCCCTACCCTGCATGGCTAATAGGGCAGGCAGGAAATAGACAAGAGAACAGATAAGACAACTGGGAACAGGCACCACAAGGACAGAGGTGGGCTGAAGGCAGGAGAGGAGGCAGCCAAGGAATGCTTCCTGAAGATGTCTGCCGCAGAGGAGGAGACCTGGCCTTGGTCTTCCGGGAGCCTCTCATCTAGCTGGGAGATGAGATCTGAGTGTGAGTGGAAGTGTGCAATAAAGGCACCCTTCCCACTGGAGAGGGGGCTGTTTAGTGCCACCAGGCCACACACACCAGGCTGGCGTTCACAGCTGTATCCCCAGCACCTGGATGCCAGAGGTGCCAGACAAACACCCTCGGGAGGGGTGAGGCTGCAGAAGGCAGTGGTGGTGTCGATACTTACAAAGCCTTGGCTTTGGAACCAGGAGCCCTGGTCTGACCCTGACAGCTCTGGGGGTCACCGAAAATCCTCAGAGCTGTCTTAGCTCTAATAATCAACCTCCCAGATGACTACCAGCTGCAAATAAGAGGCTGCGCACACCAAGGCCACTTTGTAAACTGCAACACTAGAGAAGTGGAAGGGACAGGTCTTACTGACCACACACATGACGCCACGGAGTGACTGAATGATTGTCACCGATTTATAGAAAAGGAAAGGGATTAAGTGGCTTATCAGTTCTTCAAGGACAAATAAAAGAAAAAGGGAATACAAAGTTGGGACATGGACCTAAGTGAGATGACGCCAAAGTCTGAGCCTTTTCTTTAGTTAGAACTATGACACAGAAGTCAGTTTTAGGCCGGGTCTGGGAGGGAAGGAGCACGTTTGTGGCTACAAGGAGAGGGGGATTCACACATGACCCACCTGAGTGACAGTTCCTCGATGGTAAGAAGATATGGAAACCACTTTAGGGGGTCTGACTAAGGCAAGCACCAAGCCCATGTTTATGTAAAATGAATGCTGAGCACTTTGCCGTATTAAAATCTTCATTCCTAATACTCTGAGTAGTGCAGTTCCCAGTTTGAACACAAAGAGGCTGGCTAGGGGATGGTATTTTCCTGTCTGTGCCTAATCTCACTGCTGCTAGAATCATTAAGCCTTTGTAAGGCAAGGATAGGAACCACTGCTTTGTGGATTTGGAAGGCATTCCTTTTATGCTATAATTCCAGAATCTGAGCTACATCTGAAAAAGAGGTCAAAATGACGAGGTTTTTCCACAAGTCCTGCCATAGAAAGGTGTCTGCTTTCTCTATAATGTCTGAGGATTCGCATTGCTAAACCACAGTGGTCTCCTACGCTGCCATCCAGGCCTTTGTTGTGGGGACCGTCCAAATTGGAGCCAGAGCATCCGCATGTGGCTGAGCCTCTCTCACTGTCTTCAACAACCTAACATTCCCCTGGAGAAGGCGCTGGGCATCAAGCAGCAGGATGATGGAATTCCCAGTTGTGCAGCCACCCTGCCGTGACTGTCGCCCAGGCCCTCTGATCAGAAGCCCATTGGGGTTAGCCCAGCCACTCTGTGGATGCGGAGGCAGGTGTGGTTGTTGTTGCTGTTATTTAGTCAAATGGCTTTTCCAGAACTGAGCATATCATAGTGACTATTTTTATCATGACTCTCTTTTATCGGATGTATTATCTTGGCTAAGTCACTTCACCTTTTGACTGTTTACTCAATTGTATTAAGATGATAAAAGTGTACTGGGCAGACTGTAGGTCCCAGGCACTGGATGGCTGTCTCCAAGAGCTCATTTCATCCTGGAAAGCTTAGTTACATGCATGATCTCTCCAGCGCACAGGTGAGTTTACTGAGGCTCCCTGAGGTTTCCCCACATACCGCATGGCAGAGGAGTTCGAGTCTGGGCCAGAGCATAAGCTTTTCAGCCACACTACACTGAGGATGCGAGAATACCCGCACTTGGGGCAAAGTGTGCACGCACAGCACGCAGCAATCGCAGAGGCACTCCCTTGCCTGCTGTTTCTCTGGATTATAGAAAAGCCACATCTAAACCCGTTTTGCTGACATTGTATGGAATGCAGAAACAACACTGTCACTTATCCTATAACCAAGGCCCACACCATGCAGCCGGTTCAGGGAAACCTAGGAACTCAGGGAACATTTTAACCAAAACACTAACATAACACAAGGAAAGCGGCTAGTACCACTGAGCTGTCAGGAGCAGGTTTTTCTTTGATGCGTTGGCATCTCTAGAAACACGGGGCTGGCCTTGGCATGCAGCAGGGAAAATGCTGCTAACCAAGGCCTCTGCTCGGGAAGAGAAGTGTAGGCTCAGGGAGCACTACTTTAACATTGCCTCGGCCAGTCCTGAACCAGGTGGGAGTCCCACAGCCACCCCTGTCTGTACCTGCAGAATCCAGCTCCATGCCATGGCAGAGTGTGTGTCCAGGCAGCGTGGCATTTGATTCTTACAGCAATCCCTTGGAGGGATGGTCAACACCACCTTCCATTTTACAGAAGGAAACAGGGAGCTGGAGAAACTACAGATCACCTAATCCACGTGGGAAGGGCACCTAATCCTCCTTTCCACTGCACAGTGCCTGGGAGCGGCGCACCCAGCAAGCCGGGAATAATGCCACGTGGAGAGCACCAAGAACAGGCGACACCCAGGTCCCGGCACTGGTGCTGTCCTGTCTCCCTGCACCTGCGTTATAATGCACTCCCTTGAAGCATTCGATTAACCGATGCTCCCGCAGGCAAAAACACCTGCTCATACCTTAGCGTAAGATGCTGTGCGATTCTTTGCTTTCAGGACAAACGCCTTTTTCAGGACAAGCCACTGTTCTAGAGAACTCGGTTCGCCAACTGTCAACTAGGAGCAAGCAGTAAAATTAGACTTTTCGCTTTCCAGTTTTGAACACAAAGATTCTTAGTCCACTTTTAAGAAACCAGTACAGTTGCCAAATGGACTGTTTTTCTTTTAAAGGTTGGAAAGAATTCTCCCACCCCTTTTCCCCTCCCCGAACTCAAACTGTTGATTGTGTGCCTGCTTTACGATGTTATTAAAAAACAAAGCAGGGTCTCAAAGTTTACAACCAACCCCCAGAGTGGGCAAGCCAAGAGAAAAGCTTCATGCAGTGTGTGGTTCGTGGAATGTCAGCAGGCAGATTTGATCCAGAGTAGGCAAGACAAGCTGACTGCCTATCCCCTCAAGCAGTGCACTGGATAGGCTATCATCCTGCAAGACGCAAAGGGGACTTTGAATTGAGCTAGGCACAGGCTTGAACTCTAGTTTTTACTAGCTGTAGACTTTAAGCACGTCCTTTAATCCCTCTGAGCCTTAGATTTTCCATTTGCATAATGGGGTTAAGAAACTTTATTTCACATTTAGTGTTGTTGATACTAACGACCTTCCTCCTTGGCTTCCTAATGCAGGCCAAAGATAAGTCTCCAGCCTATGCTCAACAGAAAGGTGGTTCAAGGATCTGCAAGAGAATTTATGAGCCTAGTAGACATGCTGCCTTTCCCTTTCACCCACATGGCAAAGGTTCGGGGACAGAGAATAAACTTAGCAAATCCAGAGGACATGAAATGGACAGCTGTAAGAATGGAGGACTCACAAATTATAAGATTGGACTTTAATTACCCTCTCCCTCTCCTCCCCAATACCCACGAGACTGCCATTGCTCAAAATAATTCTAGGCCTTGTTAAAACCCACGGCACAGCTCTGTGACTTCTGCAACGAGGGCTTCCCCTTTAAGCCTGGACTTCACAGGGCACATGACTCACCTGCTCAGCAGGGAAGAGTCTGCAATGTATGGTAACAGCCATGATGTCTTTATACCTCATTGCCACACTATGAAGCAGGTTGGCCATCCTTGGTCGTGAAGGTGTATGGCTGTGATATTGCGGGGCCAGATCGAGAACCTGTATCTCTGGGTGCCAAGTCCTATTTACCTTGGCACCACAGCCATTGGGCGGGAGAACTAAATAACATACCAGAGAACATCAGTGGCCTCATCACTACTTCTGCTGCACAGGGAAGGTATGTGGGGAACACAGAAAATAGCAGAGACAGACAGCCCTCCTCACTAGGGCTCAGAGCCCGGACTCTGGGGGAGGAAACAATGAGGTTTAAGTTCCCCCTCTACGACTTCTTAACCAAGTGATCTCAGGGAAGTGAGTCTTACTCTGGACCCTAATTTAAGTTGCACAAGAAACAGAAGAACAATACTGTTCTGGATTGCTGTGAGTATAATATATGGACAATAATTTAGAAGGGTGCTTAGTATATCTTTGTTGCACAGTAAATATTGGCCTGTAGTAACAGTATTAGCTGTGAGACCTAACCAGCAGTAAGTGAAATGCTGCTTGGTAGAAGATGCTGTTGGCTTTGCTGGCTTGTTAGCTCTCTGTTGGCTCGGATGGTCTGTGCCATCACAGTACAGGGGAAGTCAGATTGGGACAAGCACGGCAGAGGCGGGACACTTACAGCAAGGATGGCGATGACGATCCCCACCGCGCAGAGCACAGCGTCATTGATGGTCTCCCCAGTCTTCAGTGGGTACTTGATGCTCTCATCGTTGCAGTAAAATCCACGGTGGTAAGGCTTGATGGTGCTTGTCTCGATGATGAGGAAGGGCAAGCTGGCTGGAGTCACGCATGTGTGGGATGGTGGGGGGAAGAGAAGAAGGAGAAAACATCAGTGCAAGGCAGCTGCAGAGGAGCAACCTCCAGCAAGGACCGCCCCACGCCACAGTGATGGAGACAGTGACTCTCTCCCTCACAGCCATCCACAGCCTGCACAGAGCACTCGCTACATGTGTCTCCTCTTCTCCTTCCTTCTGCCCTCAGAGGAAAGAGGCGCTATCTTCTTTCTTGCCCAAGAGCTCAGAGGGAGGTTGGGGAAGTCAGGGCTGCAGATTTTCCACTGTTCCACAACAGCCTGCTAAAATGTAAAGCCTCGTTTGTGATAACTATTAATGTAGCCCCAAAGCTAACGATGCACCCTTTTGCCCCCAGCGCCACCCCCCTCCCGCCCAGCTTCTCTTTGGGAGGCTCAGCCTAAGGCCAGGTCGCATAGAGTAGTACAGGCAGAGGAGTCACAGAACCTGGAGTTAAGTCCTGGATCTGCCACTTTCTAGTGCTGTGACCTCGCCTCATCTCTGTGAGCCTCAGTTTCCCCTTAGTCAAATGAGTCACTGGGATGATAAAGGAGACTGACATCTATAAAACCCTGAGCACAGTGCGGAGCACATAGGAGCTGCTCAACGAATGCCATTTTGAAGGCTTTGTTTTCACTGTTCAGGGTCGCAGAGGAGAGTCGAGCAGAGCTGAGCTCAGCCCAGCTGCTCGCAGACCTGGACAGGCGCCCAGTGGCACTGCAGGCACCAGGCGTCTCTGGCAGCTGCTGCTGGTTATCAATGCCATTCCCTTAAAGGTCATGGATTCTATCACCTGCCCAGAAAAGTCCCTCGAAACTCTGAAGTGAAAAGCAAATGTCCATAAGGACTCTCATCTGCACACTACCGTGGCCTCCTGATGGGCTTCCTGTCCTTCGGAGCCTCCTGTGTTATCTACCCACTGACTTCCTGAAGGGCTCTGACCATGGGACAGCGCTACCTTGCTGAAGCATCATCATCCATGGCTCCCCACTGCACGGGATAAGATAAAGTGTCTATTACGCTGAGCTCTCCTCTCCAGCCTCCTGGGCTCCTGCCCCTCTTTCACACACCCCCAAGAAACAGTCCACAGAGACTGTGTCTTACTCTGTTCTTGCTGTTCGCCTAGACTGACATACTTCTTGCTGTCCTTTACCCCAGCTCAATACCACACTCCAGTGCCACCTCACAAAGTAAGGGGGCTAAGACTTACTGAATGTCAAGACTAGAGTAAGAACCATCACTGACTGTGCCCAAACAATGTATTCAGTATTTATATGTGTTTCTGTATTAAATCTTTCAATAAGCCTGAGTGATTGTTTCAAAGGATCATTTAAGCGTGACTCCCTGGTCATCAACGGAAAATAACAGGAGACTCAGAATATTTAATTTATTTATACCCTCTTCGTCCATGCCTTCCATGCCTAAATCCCTAATTTAACTTTGCAAATTGGTTTCATCCAAATATGAAATCCATTAGCTGAAAAATCCCAAGATAAGCAGTTGCTTAAAAGATAAAATTCCATTTTCATGTTTTTCAAAAATAATTAAATTCATGTCACGTTGCTCTAAGCCCCAGACCGCCTCCAGAAAAATGTACCATGAACACCACAAATTTTCAATTACTTTGGTCCAGACTGGCAGTGATAAAAATGCTCACTTTCTAAAAAGTGTATTTATGTATCACTGTGAGTACTCACATGGATTTATTTGGTCTTATTCTTTTGGATTTATTTGAATTCTACAGCTATTTATTTTGTGATCCCTAACTGCTTCCTGCTAGAACAACAATTTATTTTATCAAATTCATACTGGTGCTTTGAAAAGAAAGAACAGCAACACACCAGTATTGTGCCTGACCTTCTCAAAGTAAACACAGAGGGGCCCTGAAAGGCAATAACCATTAACTTTTGAAATGTTTCTGCCTTGCAGCACTGGGGGGGGGGGCAGCGAATAAAGGGTTTGGCTTAGAAGTGACGGAAGTCAGCTGATCTTTCGGGTGGGGGACCCGGGAAAGCTATCTTATGGGTCAGAACCATCTTCAGTCTACAGCCTAACATTTGAAATGTGACCAAGTTAGCTATGAAAAGAAGCCAAGAAGCCAGCAGTATGATATTAATAGTCTGCCTTTAAAGTTCCACACATCGTGATAAAAATGTTTAGCTGTGAGTCCCAGCCTGGCTGCAGCCTCCGAGGTGCCTGGAAGCCAAAACGTTGCTAATAAACTCAGGAAGGGAACAGACTCCACTCTGAGTGCCTTACATTTGTGCTGCAGTCTCAGGCCTCCAGCTTCTATTTTTAATAGCATTCTCATGATGGGCCTGTAAAACGTGTTTCTAAGGACAATAAAACACATATAAAAGAGCTTTGGAGTTAGAACTCAGTTAATGATCTCGGTTCTGCTCCCTACAACTCGAGCAAGTGACTTCACATCTCCAAAACCTCCTTTCTCATCTGTTCAGGGGAGGGAATGAACTCTGTCAGGGATTGTTGCCCATAGAGATGGCTAGGAAAGAAAAATCCACCCTGTCAGTTCCTCTGCTATCTCTTAAACTGGGATCCACCCAAATCCCTTTTCTTCTTTCTTAGTCTGTGGCATGGCGATGGTTTCCGGTTGTGACGATGTGAATGACGACCACAAACAGACAAGAAGCTGGATCTGAATATATTCTGTTTATCTTCTTCAAAGGCAGGAAGATGGCATTTAAAACTCAACGGCTTTTTCTGTGGTATTACGGGGTGATGCCAGCTGAATTTCGACTGTGCTCTAGGACGACAGGAACCTCAGATTCCCTTCGGCTGATGGGCAATTCATAAACACCCCAATTGGGCAGTGGTCCTCAAGAGACACAGGCCATTCCCGGCCTCCACGAGACAGAGGGCAGTCCTGTTCCAGCACTGCTACCATCTTGGTTCGTACCACTACAGCCCCTTATTGTTTCATCTCATAGCACCTTTCCAGAGAACTTGGTGCTGTAAACACAAAGGCACTAAGATACTGTTAGTATGATTGCCAGTATTTGTGAAGACTGCAGTGAGGGCACAAAAGATCACTCTGCCCGGGTCTCAGGGATGAGAGCCTGAGTTGATCCTTCTAGAAGTAAGAGGTTTTAGAGACCCACAGACTAAGCACATTCATGAAAAAAAATTGGTGTAGTTTAGAGATACCAATACTGGTAGTCACAAAATGTTGGTAATTATAAGAATATAATTTTAAAGTTTGCTACAGTGCTGGAAGAGAAACACAAGTAGATCATGAAGGGAAGAAAGGGAAAAATAGCACAAAGACTAATAATAACAGCTAATGTTTACTGAACAACTATTATGTACCCAAACTGCAGATGTGCCACATACACTCCTGGGTCTGACAAACCCGGCTACCCACCATCTTCAGGCACTGCCTGGGTTATGGAGAAGAAAGAGCCTGAATCCCAACCTTCAAGTGGCCCAAAGCCCAATAGGACAAACAGTCATAAACTAATATGTTAAGCCACTTTAAGGTTCAGAGAGATTAAAGTGTTACCAGAGTCACTCAGCAAGTAGGCAATGAAGCTGGATAGAATTCAAATGATCGGACTCTAAATCTCAGGTGCTTTCTGAAATGAGTCACTTGAAACACAGAGAAGGAAGCGCCTGTGAGTATTCATAAATTAAATGAAGCTCAGTAACTCTCATGACCTTTGCAAAACAAAGAAGAAAGAAAGAAAAAGAAAAACATTTTAGAACTATCAAGGCAAGAGCACCAGCTAAAGTTCACTGCATATGCACCATGTACCACACACGTGCTAACTAGATACACGCGTGTCTAATTTAATCAAAACTCTGAAGCCAATATCCTGGAATTTAGATTTATTGATAATAAAATGTACATTACAAGCTTTTTTACAAAGCAGAGCCAAAAAATAGTAATAATCTGATGATCCTAGAGCCAGATTCAAGCATTTCTCCTTCTTTTAATCAAGGATTGATTAACTTTCTATACCTCCAGGGACTTCTGGGGATGTGTAGGCTGCAGAGGTGGCGAAACACAAACTCACTGACAAACACTTAATGGGCAGAAAATCAAAGCATGAAGAAAGGCCCCTGTGTTGGGTTCAGGCCTTTGAAACTTCTCTGGCTTTGAAAAACTAACACTTGTGCAGGTTGGGTGGTTTGGGGGTGGGGCGTAAAAAAACACAGGATAAGTTTTCGTGGCCCACCCATTGATAAAGTCATGTGGGGAGTGTTACCAGAGTGACCCAGCCCCGAAGCCCTGTCCTCTGCAGCCTGGACTTCACATTCGTACAAAATTAAACACAGCCTCCTTCTCTGAAAGTGCTTTTTAGAAAGCCCTTGGCAAGGGGCAGTGAGAGTGGGGGTAGGGTGGGAAGGTGAAGGAGAAACGGTTGCACCTTTTGCATGAGAAACCAGCAGAGAAGGGACTTCACGTTCCTATATACCTGGTCCCTCACGGGCCTTCTCCAAGTGTTGTCCAGTCTTCTGCCCAAACCAATCTGTTGTTACCTTAAAATAAATAAGCAAAGCCTAAGATCTGCAGACTAATAATTATACTAGCATCTGCAGAACGCCTGCGTATCTACCCACAAAATAATACGGGGAGAGATATACATGGCCAGGCATCTGGTGCAGCACAATTGCTCAAATCAGGCAGCTCCTAGGGCCTGTGGCAAGGACTTCATACATCTTACCTACAATGCAGAGTTATGCCTAGGTTCTGTTCTATCCACTTCACAAATGAAAACAATGGAAGTAAGAAAGGCCAAGCAACTCATCTGAGGTGTGGAACCAGCAAATGGGACCAATTCAGACCAGATATCAGAAATACAGGTATAAGACTCTGGGATTCTACTTTCAAGGGCTTAGACTCTAGTTAGGAATTAACTTAATATTCATAATGGCTATGAAAAATTGTGGGTCATTATTTTTATCTGTAACCAAGAAAAAACTGAGGCCAGAACTTCTATAATGTCTCCAATGTCCCCCACTGAACAAACGGGTGACTGAGATTTGAACTCAGGTCTGTCATTCTGTCGGTGCATGTTTTCTTCCCCGCTGACCTGACCTTCCCCTTTCTTTATAAATGCGCTCCCTGTTAAAATATGACCAACTGACTTTTTAAAAAAAATCACTTAAGGTCAGAATGGTCAACCCAACTACTACTTAGAGGTTCAAAATATAAATATTTATATTGCTTGTAAGTGACAACGTTTCTATTTAAAGTAATTAATTGCTACTGGTCTTAGAAGTGTGCAAACTTTCTTCGGTTTACGATATTTGTCCAGATTTTTAGACTGGACACAATCCAGATGGCCACAACTCAGTTTACTATGAAGGAGTTTCTTCACCTTTGGAAGAGGCTGCCATGAAAAACACTTGCTGTTGGCCGGGGTGTGTACGCAATATTCTGGGGCTGGAGGTTTCCCTTGAGAAACGCTCATTCTTTGGTGCCAAAAAGTTCAGGCTCTATCTTCATCGAAAGAAGACTACCAGAACCAAAACCACCTCCATGGAGAGAACTGGAGAAATTCATCCTGGGTTGTGGGTTTCCCACCCCAAGTCCAAGACCTAGTTCGGTTCAACAAACGCATAGATAGTTCCTGAATATCGGGCACTTGTGTTGGGTGGCGGGGATGCAGAGATGAGCAAGGAAGTCCTCACACTGCTCTGAATTCCCCACCTTCAGGAAGTCTTGGGTTCCCGAAAGAGAAACCTGTCTTTAGTTTAATCATAGATATTAAAGAGGACTTTGGATGGCCTTTCTCATTTGAAAAGGCTTATGGTGAAAATATTTAATTCTTTGAAGTAATTAGTATCAGCCTTCTGCATACCTACAACTCCGGTTGTTTTGACCTTTTTGGTTGGATTTTTAAAAGGTTGCCATATGCACCTGGAAATAAACTGAACAGCAGCACCTTGTTTGGACCTTTCACCAAGAGAGCCCCAGGCCTCTTTTGTCACCACCAAACCTTTCACAAATGAGAACTTTATTTCCAGGAAAACTCGCAGACCCAACAGGACTTAGGCCATTCCACCTGAGCCGAAGCTGAATGACTCCCAAGATCTCTCCCATCTCTTTTAACTCCTCTTTTTTTTTTTTAACTCCTCTTTTAAACATGGATGGTAATAAATCTCCATTCATACAGGTCAGGAGCTCTGTATATATTAATTCATTTAACTCTCAAAACTCTCCTCTAAATTACTCGTTAGCACAGAGCTGAGAACCAAAGGTCAGAGGCGCTGTGACTGGTCTAGGTCGGCGCCGCTATGAAGAAGAACAACCAGGAAGTGCAACAGAACTCCAAGTCCAGGGTCCCCTCAGTCCCAGGCCAGTTCGCCTCTCTTGCTAATACACATCAACGATGTCTACACAGATGTCCACATCCTAGAAAGTCAACCACGACACTCTTGAAAGTCTGATCTTGAACAAGCATGGAAACCAAGGCTCGTCCTTGAGCGTAGACACGAAGTTATCAGACCCAGCCACTCTCTCCGCCTCAGTCTCCCTCATGGCATGAATGTGTTCAGTGGCAGGACAGCTCCCCAGAGCCGGGCCGCTGCAGGAATCACAGGCGCGTGCTGCACTTCATGGCGCTTACATAATCTCATTTGACTTTCTTAGCGGCTTTGTAAAGGGATGCTTTCACCATGTGTGTTAAAGTACCACTCACGAACTTCTATTCATTCTTCAGGACCTAATTATCTCTTCTGCAGAGGATTTACTTAGCCACACGATGCCCTCTGGCAGCACTGGTTGCTCCTTTTTTCCCGGCCTACTCATGAACTTCGAGTCAGGTCCACGGATTTCATATCCTACTTCTCCCACCTGCCATGCTTGCTGCACAAGCTTGGGCGGGTCGTGTTGCTTCTCTGAACTGTATTATTTTTTATCCTCATACAATAGGACTTTGTACAATAGTTCTCAATGTACAGGGTTGATTGTGAGGACTGAAATACAGTTTATAAAATATCCTGTACTTGCCTGGCTCAAAAATATTAGTGCTTGCTCCTGAATGGGACAGGGAGCACTGGAAGCTAAAGCAGGGAAGATGTGATCACAGTTCTTTCCCAAGTTCATTCAAGCGGCCATTGGCCCACTGGCCACTTCCCACATGCAATCCGTCCCAAGGGAAAAGCGTGCTCTAAAATCCTGTAATTCCTGAGACTTTTTAGGACTGGGCAAACAGATGGGCCTTTGACAGCAAGACCTGCCACCATGACGGAGGGAAGAAATACCACAGCAGGAATTCTGCCACACTTTCTTCAAAGATCACACAGGCTATATGGGAGGCAAAGCTATAATGAAGGTGAAGAAAAAACATTTCTTTTTATTTTTCCAGTGATTAAACATGCATTCGTCAGCATGTGCACTCCCATCCAAGCCATGCTGCCCAGGTGTACGCACAGCACCATGTTCCCGTGGCAGAGAATAAACACCATGTGGACTGGCAGGACATCAGACGCTTGGGAGGGTCAAAGTTCGAGACAGTCAAAAGCCAGACTGGAGCCAGATGCAATGCCAGAAATGAAGTGCTAGTACATCCCAGAGGCCCTGTAAGGACAAAGTCACACCGGTCAGCAGTCCAAGGGCACTCCGCGGTGCCCCATGGAGAACACAGTCCCAGATCTACACAGAGTCACCAACTGGTAGCCCGTGGCCAAATCTGGCCTGCAGAGATGTTCTGTTTGGCCCACCCAAGGTTTAAAAAATTTTTAATTAGTAGTTAACATTTAATAACAGGCAGTCTCATATAACATCCAGATTTGTAGCTTCTGAAGTCAGCGCTCGTGCACGGGGCAATGCTGGTGTGGCTGCCTTCCTTACAGACAGCACGTGTTTTGCAGGGGCTGTGGGCTCGCGGGTCTCCTAGACACCCAGGCTGTGTGTTGGTTACCATCCTCACTGAGATTGCTCTGCTGATTTTCCCACATGTGGTGACTTTGGTCATTACTACTAATTGGCTTTGTACACATTTGTCTTTTCTATCCCTGCACTAGAGAAAAAAGGAGTTCTTTGTAGAAATAACTCTTGATTCAACAATGTCTTTCCTCCTAAGTAATGGCTGCATAAGACATGTGAATGTGCCTAACTGGAAGGTGTGCACATGTGTTTATTTGTTTGTGTTAATCTTGACCCAAGATTGACCCTCCAACCTATGATTCTCATTATAAATCCAAGGATTCTGTCACGTCACTATTGCCAGGCAGTTAAATTTCTGAATTTTAGATATAAATCACATGGTCATACATAAGGACACACATGTGGACCCAACTTATATCTCTCTGTGTATTACTAAGTGGAGTTACCAGAGAGTTCCACTTTTAAAGGCAATGGTTATCTAAAGTAAAAACAACTTCCTTCAGATAGAAGCATATTAATCCAAAAGAGTCAAAGCAGCTAAGCAGGGACTTAAGAGTTGAAGACCATCACATATCTGTTGGCATGACAAATCTTACTCAGAATGGAGTTAGGCACATACCAGTAACATGATGATAAAATGGTGGATCCGCAGGAGACCTTAACTGTCATTACTCCATTTAATAGATGAGAAAACTGAGACCTACCATAGTAGGATTGTAACTGTTCATTCCTATAACTCTTCTGTACTAGCTAAGAGTCTCTTCAAAAGAAGGAGGGTTGACAACGAATGGCTAAAGAAAATGTGGTTTTTCTACACTATGGAGTACTACACTGCCATAAAAAAGGATAAACTAGAGTCATTCATATATAAATGGATGTTTCTTGAGAACATACTCTTAAGTGAAATAAATCGGACACTCATGAGCATGCATCGAATTGTTTCTCTGATATGAGAGACCATAATTGTAAATAAGGACAAA
>PVJO010012293.1:0-56127 GCA_004026905.1 Hystrix cristata
TACCCCCTTGACGTTGGACCTCCCAGCCTCCAGAACCATGAGCTAAATAAATCTCTTTTCTTTATAAACAACCCAGTAGATTGTCTATAGTATTTACTTATAGCAAAAGAAAGCAGAGTAAGACAATTGAGAAATCCCAAATTATAGGGTAAAAAAGAAGCCAGACAAATTTAACATACTGTACAAATCCATTTATATAAAATTCTGGAAAATGCAAACAAACCTACAGTGACAGAAAGGTGATGAGGTAAGAGGAGTTAGAAATGGGCACCAAAAAACTTTCAAGGGTATATATCTTGATTCTAATGACTGTTTTATGTTTGTTGCACGTATGTATGTGTGTGGGTGTGTGTGTGCATATATATATATATATATATATATATATATAACATATAAAGATCAAATTATATATTGTATAGTTTATTATATCTCAATTTAAAGAAAATAAATGAAAACCAATGAAGTACTTTAATGCTTATGACTTATAGTCTATATTTTAATACTTGTAATTTCACTACACATTAAATTTATTTTCTTCAATATTTAGTTATTTTAAAATTATGATATTATAATAACATATTAATAACTTAATAATCTACTAAAAAGGTGAAATACTGGTTTCTAAAACTTCTTCCACACATGCTCAACATTAAGGATGTTAGTAATGTTAATCCATTAATGATATAGTCAGAGGTAAATATCAGTTTCATAAGAGTTCAATAAGTAAAATAATTCTTATATAAAACAATGTATGCTGGGCATGGTGGCACAAGCCTATAATCCCGGCACTTGGGAGGCAGAGGCAGGAGAATTGCCATGAGTTCAAGGCCAGCCTTGAACTACTTAGCTACATAGTGAGTTCAAAATCAGCCTGAACTGCATAGCAAGACCCTGTCTGGAAAAACCCCAAAAAACGAAAAACAAAAAAAAAAGACAATGTATGTCTGATTTTTAATTTGGCATTTTACTAATGATTTTCAACCATTATTGGTCAAATTAATACTTTTCAATCCTGGATCTTTGTCCAAGGTTTCCATTTTTCTATCACAAAATACTGCCCTCCTCCCACTAAACTGTATTTTCTAAAATGCAGATGTACTACTGAAGAAAAAGAATTTCTTTCCAGAAGTTTTCTGAGATGTTTTCATTCTAAAATGTTATAAAATATTGTTAAGAAAATCCATTTAATGACAACATATTCTGTCACCAATGTTTTAATAAACGGGAACATACAAAATGATTTTTAGGTAATTGATGTATTACCTGGCCACACCCAGGGGCAGTGCATAGAAAGGGTTTGTCATCACTCATATTCCACAGGTCCTCGTATTGCCTATAATAAACCATGAAGAAATGGCAAAATGCTTTACAACATATATTTACATCTTTTAATTGTAAAAATTGCTTTATTCTTTGGTATTTAAATGATGTATTTTAAAATAAAGTGTAATTTAAAATATAACCTCAAGATTTGATTTCTACTAAACTAACTTTCCTATTTGAATGTACAATAAAACACTTGCTCACATTTTAACTCTTACCATTTTCTTACTGTGAGAGTAGACAAAAACATGTAATGTGGATTTTACACCAAAGAAAATAGATTAGGAAGACTGCCATCAGGCTCTTTTCTGTTCAATAGTGTAAATGAATTACGGTGAAATGAACAAATTTCCCTTATTCAAAAAAATTAAGTCAGCAAATAAAATTCAGTCTTTCAAGGATCAAACTGTACAGTTATGGAGACAATGCAGCAAAAATTTCTATCTCCAATCCGAAATTCTTCTGTACCAGAAGCAGTCAGTCAAATCTAATACATGGGAAGATCTGTAGGATAAATTACCTAGTTTCTTCAACAAATAAATGTCACAGGGGAAAGAAGAGTACAGGAAGGGAGGGACTGTTTTAGATTAAAAGAGATTTAATAAATACATTAACCAACGTATAGTAGACATTTTTGGATATTGATTCAAACAAAACAACTATGAAAAAACATTTTAGAGTCAAACTTGGAGGTTTTACTTTTGCTTTTATTATTAGAAATTAACTATAGCATCCAGTATTTGATTCAATTAACAATTCTATAACATCTAACTATAGAAGAAAAGTCGATAACCAAATAAATTTGAGAGATGCTCAAATATACTTTTTTTGCAGGACTTTTCAGAATCTTTAATATGCTCAAACAAAGTATCTAGAGAAGCTTCCAGAATATGGCTTTTTGGCCACTGCTAATTGAATACTTTTTTGTAGAACATCTCATGGGACTAATATTATTTGGAATCTTTAGAAGAAATAAAAACCCTAAAACATATTTATGTTGGTCATAATTATGTTTCGATGTTCTTAATTTGATAATTTTAAAATACAACAGGAATATTCAGCCAAGCTACATATTAGTAAGCGGTTTCTTATTTATACAAGGAAGGTAAAATATTTATCTAATAGATATAGCCCATGAAAATTTTTATAACCTAAAATAAAAAAATGGCTAAGTATACCAAATATTGTGCATATACCTGGCAGCATTCACATGTAACTTGAATTTCATAAGTTGAACAACTTATCACGTCCTCTTTTTCATGGCCAGGATACTGAAAAACAAAGTGGTTTTAAACTATTAAAAATAGTTTTGAAACATAGTTGAAAATAAAAACACTCAAAAAAAAAAAGAAAAGAAAAACATTCAATGACTTCCTATAACACTACATTCATTCAAATATCCAATTACTGCAAAGAACATTTATAAAAAGGTACTGCTCCTGAAATATGAACACTCATGTAAATTCCTTAACCATCCCTTAACCACCAAAGGGGTTAAAGAAGAAGAAATACTTAATTCATCCCTTAGGGCTACAGTTGAAGGGCAGTCATCAAGAGAGCCAAAATTCTTACTTTTAAAGTCTGACAAGAAAAAGAGGATCTAGCATTTCAAAATTTCTATTCAGGAAGCTTTTAATTTTTTTTAAATTTTTTTATTATTTTTACCAAGAACATGTATTGGTACATTGTATACATAATGTTCATAATCAACATGGTTATTTTGTACCTGTACATGATACATCTTGGTTTCTTCCCCTTCCCCCCCCGCTTTTCCCTTCCTCTCCCAGGAAGCTTTTAATTTTTAAAAATGCACTTGATAGTGGTCAGATTCTCAGTCTCATTTGTCTAAATTTATTGGTCCTACGATGTAGTCAACCTACATGTACAGCTCCCTTTCCCACAACTTTACAACTTACTTATTTGATACTAGCTTAATGATGAGTACAGTATACTGAAACTAGCAAGGTCAGGGGCCCATTTTTAAATTTTGCCAATAGTTTGTCATACATTTACTAAAATTCCATCTAGAGGTAAATATAGTGAACTATATTCTTATTTAAGTAAGACAATGGTCACATACAAGAAAATTATATTTTTTATAATTTTGCTTATAGATGCGGTTTTAAAGATGTCTTACTCAGAAAAATGGGATAATTCCTGTGCCGAAATACATAACTAATCATAGTAAGTGAGTCCTACAGTGAAGAGAAACATGATATAAAATAGAGGAAGAAGAAAGTTTCTTCCCTTGCCCCAGGCAAAACTTAGTATCTGGTAGGGTTCCATTTCTCCATTCAGATCCAGTGCTCCTCTTGTGAGAAGGAAAATCAAAGAAATACAAAGAAATACAAAGGAAATCTACAATAATTATGCTTTTGTCATTACCAGTAGAATACGAGCTCAGTGAAGGCGAGAAACTACCTCTAGATTAGCTACCTAAATCAGCGCCTCCTTCCGTAAAGTTAAGGAAACATTCAAGCATTAACTATATGCAGACGCAAAAATAAAAACCAGTAACAAACGGTTGTTAGCCTCCACTCAGGAAACTCTGTCTAGCTGAAGAAAAGGACAGAATTTAAATTAACAGGTGAAAATACAGAAAAGTTGAAATACTATGAGAGTGCTAGCTAGGCATGGTGGCAAGCACCTGCAGTCCCAGAACTAGGTACAGGGAAGCAGAGGGATCACTTGAGTCCAGGTTTTCAAGGCCAGCAGCTTCAGCAATGATGAAATCCTGTCTCAAAAAAAAACCCCAGAACAACACAAATCCACCCACAAGAGTATAAAGGTAGGGGAAGAATCAATCTGACAGCTATAGAAAACATTCTAAAGAATTACCCGTGGTACCTCTCTCTAATCATTTCCACATTCCCACCACTACAACTCTCTCCCTCCCTTAGAAAAGTTCCTGTTATGGTTTATGTGTAGATGTCCCCCTGAAGCCTCATGGGGCCATAAGTGGGGCTTTTTCAGAGGTGGCTGGATCTAGGCTGTGTGGTGCTGGGATTAAGGGTGTGTGATTACTAAATTAGTTCACTGATTGGTTTGGCACAGTTCTGAATATGCATAATGGGAAGGCCCATCTTGGTGTGCCTACTACCTGCCCTAAGGGTGTATAGCCTGGATATAATATAAGGGACAGAAAGAGGGCTGTTGTTGCTTGTTCCTTGCTACTTACTACTTCACTGCTTGCTGCCTTCTCCTTTACTGCCACCTGCCTGCTATGAACTGTTTCTCCTCTGCCATGCCATGATGCCTTGGAGCCAGCCGACTACAATCTGAAAACTCTACAAAACTGTGAGCTATAATAAACCTTTCCTCCTTTAACCTTGGGTATCGGTTATTGTGTCTCAGCAATGAGAAAAGTAACTAAGACAGTTCCTTACATACACAGCCTATTTCCTGGCCAATACAAATTCCCATTGCCTTATTACCATTTTCTCATACCTAGTTGAGGTAGCTATAAATAGAACAGCTTAACACCTTGAAACAAGTAACAATTCCTCTGGGAGGCTAGAATGTTATCTCTTTGTTAATCTAATAGAATTGCAAGCCTCTAAATACAGACTTATCTTCTTTTTACAGCAAGGTTGGAAATATGCTCTTAACAGAAGCGTGCAAGGAAGGCTTTGTCACACTATAAACTGTTGGGGAAAAACATGACTCTAGATAGAAATTATTAATATATCACATCACTCTTGAGCAAGCATCTGTAACGTGAGAATATTCAGCAGAGCTCTAAGTAAAATTTAAAATAAGCCAGCTCTTTTTGGTTTCTCTCATCGCTCTTAATTCTTCTAAGACTCTTTTATCTTTCTTGTTCTCATGATCTAATGCCACCAAAGTTCCCTTTTTTCTTCTTTTATCAAAAAATATTTGAGTTCTACTTTGTGCTTTGTACTATGCTATGATAAACTTAGAAATCTGCCTTCATGGAGCTTTCAAAATAGTGATGGAAGCCAGGTATGGTAATGCATGCCTGTAATCCCATCACTCAGAAGGCAGAAGAATCATCATGAGTTTGATGCCAATCTGGGTTACATAGTGAGTTCAAGGTCAGCCTGAAAACATGGAGAGACCCTATCTCAAAAAAACCAAAACCCAAAAAACAAAATGAAACAAACAAACAAAAAGATAGTGATGGAGCTCGCACTTGCTAATCAAGGTGTCCAACTCAGATTTCTTTTTCTACAACCTTGAATTAAGAAGCAAAACAACCCCTACAGGCTTTAAAGACAAGCTGGATTATCCACTGAGTAAATCTTACTAGATTCAACTCTAGGGGCTTTATCTAGACTCTGAGAGATACAATCTGAACAATTTTTTTCTTTTTAAACTTACCTCTTGCTAAGTGCTACTTCTAAACCACAACGCATTTAAAACTATGATACTGGCTACCATCCTTTGAAAATGACCCTTGATTTACATATTCTCATCTTCTACCTAAAATATGCCCTCTCAGATGAATGTTTGCCTTCTTTGATAGTGTACAATCAAGGCTCAGTTCAAATGACACTTCCTTTGTGATACCTCCCCCATAAACCAAACTGAAATTTCTACTAAACTTTCTGTGCTATGTGTACTTTGCTCCTAGCACCCACATTAGGTTTTGGAATATAATCTATTACATAATCTGTATGCTTCTTCCTCCCTACCCCAACTATGCCCAAAGAGTCATAACACAGAAAAAGGAATCAAAATTGGCTCAAAGCCTTTATGCTCATTATGATCTTGTGTAAAATTCTAAACTTCTTTGGGCTTCTATTTCCCCAAACTATAAACTAGCTTTATGTACTACAAAATCACATGTAAAATGTGTCTAGTACAATATTTAGCACATATGAATTCCTGACAAAATTGCAGATGCAGTTACAGTATGACCATTGTTTTTAACATAAAGCAGTTTTATGCATCCTTGTATCTGTACAGTATCTTATTTGCTTACAGCAAGCACAGAGCTAATGTTGCGTTATTAACCCAAAAGTAACTACAACTTACAAAATGTGTAGGTACATATTTACTTCTGACAGAAGCAAAAACACTGCACCTGATCTCAAAAATGCTGACAACTTTTATGCTCTGGGATTTTAAAGGATTAGCTATTAAATATTCTATCTTTTCATTGGGAAAGGACGATCAGATGATTTTTTTTATTAAAGACAGCAACTAAATTTGGTAACCTGAAGTTCAAACTTTATGAAGGATCAAAAAGTGACTTTCCTATTTCCCAGGAAACCGTAAACACTTCCATCCTACAGTTGCATGACAGGTGAAAACACAAGTGCATAGTACTTGTGGTAAGGTTGAAGACTATAGCTACCACAGGTATCAAAGAACTAAGACTACTTTAACATTATTTTAATGATTCTAAGGTGTTGAGGCCTTGGTATGTGAGGTAGAAAAGAGAATATTAGTCCAGCAAATCCTAAAATGGAAGAAAAGGCCACATATAGCAGCAGCACCAAGAGAAAGAAACATGATTTTTTAAAACATAGTTTACATCAGATAGGAAGTATGTTGTTTTTACAGCCTAAGCTTTCACTTTATCACTGTGAAGTTTGGTGAATGAGAATAATAATATCTATACTAGAGTTATTAGGTGGTAAAATAAAAATGTTGAATAAAATATAAGCTCAATGACTTGCTTATAGTAAGTACTTAAATGGCAGCTCTATTATTCTTTTTTTTCTATTTTTTTCTAGTATTCTTTAAAACACAAATAAATAACATGCAGTAGAGATAGCTTATTGTGAAAGTAACATTACTTCAGACTTGTGATTCCTCATTACCATTATTTAACAGAAGCTACATTTCCCCAGACTAGCAATATCTCAGAAAGATAGTACTTGATGACAATTTAAAGATACTGAAAATTTATAGTAATACAATTTCAATAAAAAGATTTCATAACTATGATGAGGAATAATTATTCCACATTGAAAACTAACTTTTTTCTAAGTAAATCATATATCCTATGTTCTTCCTCTTAAAAACTCCATGAGGTATGCTTCATTATTCCCATTTTACTGATGCAGTAACTGTGTTATAAGTTAGATAAGATCCCACAATCTTAACTCCACAGCTAGAGCTATGCTATGTTAACCAATACTACCACTAAAGTAAATTGTCAAAATACATTAATTTGTGAGCATAAAGTGAAATGAAGGTTAAAGCAAAATTACCAGAAAAGTAAGCTAAAATTAAAGTACTTTACCAGTGTATCTGTCAAAAACTAAATAATACAATCCTTCCTTTGAGAAGGAATATTAAAACACAACAGGAAACCAGAAACAAACCCACGTAAAGAAATGATCTTTAATTTCATGAACAACTATGAAGCAATCACTGCACATACACACTGCAATAAAGTGTCTTAGTTTTGGAATGTTTAAAATGCCTTGTGGGTTAGAAGAATATTAGGTAGACTAAAATGGTGAAAATTATAAGTCCCAAGTCAGATTATCTTGCTGTGCTCCTTTCTAAAATAAGAACTTGGTCCAAAGTGATAGAACCAGTCTTAAATATATAAAAAGTCTGTCTTGGAAACTACTGATACATACTACAAAGTGAATGATAATTGATAACCAAAATAATTATGCTACATGAAAGACAGTCCAAAAAAAGCCATAATATAGTATAATTCAATTTATACAAAATTTTAGAAAATGTAAATTAATCTATAGTAATAGAAAGCAGATCAGGAGTGAGAAGAATGGGAGGGTAAGATTAGAAAGGGGCACAAGGGACCTTCTTAGGGTAATGGTTTTCATGGAAGTACACATATAAGTCAAAACTTATTACGTCATATGCTTTAAGTATGTGCAATTTATCGTAGGTCAACTATATCTTAAAAAGCTATTCTATGAAGTTTATCTCGATTTCTTTTAAGAAGGTTTGTAAAATAAAACCTTCTAAAACCTGCTACAGTTGCATGAAGTTAAAGACCAATGGCTAGTGACCATTCAGAAATGGTATCTGTTAACTGACTTTAACTCACTTAACCCCACCCCCATACCACCATGAACTGGATTCTTCATTTCTTACCCTATAAAAACTCAGCATTAATTCAGTGTATAAAAACTCAGGCTTGAAATGGCAACTTACTTTCTCTTTCTTCCTATGCAGTGGATTATTACAGTGTCTCTGATACTTTCTTCAAAATCAAATTCAACATGAAGCTTTTCTCTAACACTTTAAAATTTCATCTGGTCACATGGTTCTTATAGAACCAATGATACTATAAGAATGTACTTTTTGGATATGAATCCACAAAAGTCTTATTATGTATGCTGTATATATCATTTCAGAAAAAAATGGATTTTTCTCCAGATGAACTTTCTCAAATTTCAAATGAGTTAAAAAGCAATAACAATTGGTTCTAAGATTAGATAAAGAGGTGGGAGAAAAACATGTAGAAGAAGAGTAAAACCCTCAAAGTTCTAAAAGATAATAGGCACTAATTATTTTAATTTAGGCACACAAGGCATCCTATGAATCGAGGTCACTTGCTCAATTTTCTGTTGTAGAAATAGTACAAAAGTGGCTTTCTCTTTCCAGTTTTCTAAAACAATTTCACATATAAATATGTGTATGTTCCTCGTATTTTGTTTAAGGCTACAAAATATTTTATAATCCCAAATTTATTAAAATTATACTTTGAATTTTGTTTCTGACAACACAGTCAGAGCAAATTTCTACTACTAGGTATAATAAATGACCAATCTACTATTAGGTATAATTTAAAAAAAAAAAACCTTAAAAAGCTGAAGTTCTAGTTCGAGTTCTGAAGGAGATAACTTATTCTTTTATGATAATATAAACTAAATTACATCTTTTGAATGAAAACATTGTAAGGAACTTTAAATTTGCTCCCAAAATAACATAAAAGAGAGACGAAAAAGAAGAGTCACAGAGGAGTCACCCAGCATTACAAGCATTCTGTGATAACTACTGTTAAAACCCAGAAGCACACATTCTAGTCTTGTCAATGTATGGAGAGATATAACTTTAAAAATAGTAAAAACAATATTACAACTCCCATTAAAATATAATTATCTAAGTTCTCCCATAACATTAAATAGTCATGTCATTAAATATTAGGTGTCATCTTTAATGGTGATATAGTATTATATCATATGAATATAGCACATTTAACTAATTCTATTAATGGACTTTTATCATCAATGAACATATTTGGGACATGTCTTTGCCATGTCAAAGTGAAGGCATATTTAAAAGCTTTTCATTTACATTGCTAAACTGCCCTCCAAATATGAGTATTGATTGTTTACCAGTACAGAAAGACCTCATTTCCCAATGGGTACATAACTGTGGATATTATGTTTAAACTTTTTGTCAGATTAGTTAAAAAAAAAAAAAGCTAATTTTAACGTTGCCTATTTTTAGAGCCAGGTGAGGTGGTGCAAGCCTGTAAATTTCAACACTTGGGAAGCTGAGGCAGGAGGACTGCTGTGAGTTTGAGGCCAGCCTGGCCTATAGAGTGAGTTTAAGACCACCCTGAACTACATAGTGAGACCTTGTCTCAAAAAAACAAGGAAAAAAAATAAAGTTTCATATTTTAATATACCAATAAGGCTGAACTTTTACATACAAAAGTCATTTATCATTCTTTGTAAGTTGTCTCTTTTTCTCATTTAAAAAAAATAAAATGTTAGCCCAAAATTCTCTCTCTTGAATACAGATCATAGGCTTTTACTTTTTTGTGGTGTTGGAGATTGAATCCATGGCACCAGGCAATGCTTAAGCAAGTACTGTACCAATGAGCTACACTCCCAGCTCACAGGTTTTTTGAAAGACATAATCTCTGATTATGAACCTCTCTGTGTTTGTGATCTAGTTCTAACTATTCATCCTACAAATGAGGAGACTGAAGTTTAAAAGTGTAAAGTGATTTATTCAAGGTAAAAAATGGGCCAAGAACATTTTCCTGCTATGCTCTTATACCAGCTGTCATATCTTTGCCACTCCATATCTATCAATTCTAGAGAAATTTATGTAAACCATTTCATAAAGAGTTCTTTTGGAATTTGTAGAGTTATCAAACAGATCCTTTATCAAATGGAATCACATATAAAGGAAAAGAATTGTAAAGACAAAAAAAAAAGTTAAGGAATGATGAATAGAAGCAAGGGGGAGAAATTAACTGGCAAAACATTTCTTATAAATTAAAATTAATATGATAGCCAAGCATCCAGAAAACAAATGTAAGAGTATGTGCAAGGGAGATAGCATATCCAGTGCAGAATATCTGGGCCTGGACGGGGTGAGATGTCCATGGTGGAATAGGGAGGCAATGGGAATGGGGGTTGGGCTTGAAGAGAGGGGGTCAGCCCTGCCTGTGATGTAGCTGTCTGAGTTGAATGAGGAAAGGTCTGTGTACAGGGGGAAGAGGTCTAATAACATGAGATGTCAAGGCCCTAGGGGGCTGAAGAGGCATCCACCTGAGGTAAGGGATAGAAGTGGCACTAGTCCAGTATCAGGTGTTAGGGTCCAAGCAATAAGACATCTATTTGATCTGTTAAGAGAGAGTCTAGTAGAAACAGGTGTCATTATATACATGCAGGAGGACTGATCAAATGAGTAAATGTGTCAAAGATATGCTGGATGAAAGTGAATTCATAATACAGACGAAAGGAATTAGAAACATAGGGTGAGTCAGTTACCAGATGCTATCTGGAGATAATGACATGAACTCCTGGCTCTCACTATAGATAAAAAGATACAGAAGTAAAGATATTAATATTTGTGTATATAAGCATGTACTGTCTGTACATTAATTTCCCTAGCAGTGTCCACTGAGGGAGCCTGGAAACACTGGTACCTCAACATCACTAAGTATACATACTACCTGATATCTCCAACAAAAGGAATCTGGGCTCCTGGAATAATTAGCTGAAAGTTTCTTACATTTTTTTAAATAGCTGGGGGACAGGAAAATGGGCAAAGAAGAACATGCAGTAGTGATCAATGTTCCCACAAAGCGTAAAATATTTACTATCAAACCTCTTTAAAGAGAAAGTTTGCCTAAACCTGCTGCAAGAAATTTAAGAATTTTAATTTGGTAAGATTACTATACAAATGAGGAGGATGGATAAGAGAGTGAAACTATGCCTAAGAAAACCAGCATGAGATACTGCTCAATTCAAAAGATGATGGTCTGGATTTAAGTAGTGCTAGTTAAATATGAGGAAAGGACCAGTTATGAAGAAAACTGCTCTCAGAATAAAGGCTCAAATCCTCTGCACTGTTTCCAGACCCCTGCATGGACTGACCACTGCTTCCTACTCCAGTATTATGCTACCACTTAATCTCTGACTACAGTTACGCAGACTTTTAATTGGCTCCCTCCCTCAGCCTAGAATGTTCTCACTTCCCACTCATCCTTCCATTTCTCAGTTAACACCACTATGGAGAATACTTTTTACCAAATTACAAACTTGAATATTCAAGGAAGCCAAGTAGCTCAAAAGAAGCCAAGTAGCTCAAAATTATTTAATGCAAGTATCAGTGTGTAAGAAAAGTTTATTAAGCATTGGCACTCATTCTTTCTTATGCTTGCTTCAGTTTTAAAATTGTAAATACACGTACATTTCAATTATTTTTCAAAAATCTGTCAAAATAAGAGTAACTGCATTTATACAGTTTCTCTGGATTTGAACGTCCAGATTCAGGTACAAAAGTATAGGCCAGTTTGTTTCTGTGTCTGGATATATCTGACAAAGTCTACTACTGGACCATGATGTTTCAAAAGATTCTCTATTCCAGATTACCTTTTTTAAACTAGTATTTTCTTTTCATTTTTTGAAGCTACATCTCAAAACTATAAATGGCTTGGGACCAGAAACTACCATAGTTTATATCTCTAACATCATCATGTTGTGGCTGGCACATAGTAGATGTTCAAAGAAGGTATGAGTAAAGGAATATCTAACTTCAGATTAATATTTCTGATCATCATGAAACCATCATGGTAATAAATTTAGTTGGTACAATTCAATCCAAATACATTTGACATTTTAATTAGTTTTCAAACTTTAGATTGGATAAACTATTTACCAAAAATATTTCTGAAAGAATTTTTTTAAAACTAAACACCATTACTATGGTAGGTCAGGGGTTGAGGATTTAGCTCAGTGGTAAAGTGCTTGCCTAGCAAGTGCAAAGCCCTGAGGTTTGATCCCCAGCACCTCCCCCCAGAAATGGTAGGTCACTAGTAACATGAGGACTACCGTATGGAGACACCTGCTGAAGTCAGTATTATTTGAAAAATTAAAATACAATAAAAAGAACAATTTTGCATTAAAAGCTTAATATCTCTTACCTTTCTAGATGGTGGGCCATGAGTTTTATTGACTCTGCTGCTAGGAATCCCTCAGCTCTTAACAAGTAAACAGTACTTTCAAGTTTCCATCTAGTATTCCTAGAGAAAAGAAAGGGCAGAAAAGTGATTACCCTGTGGGATCTGAAGAAATAATCTGGTGCAGTTCAACTCCATTATGAAATTTTAAACATTTATTTTATATTTAAAAGATGTACTTGACTTTTGCTTTCCATTCTATATAACCTAACAAAAAATTAAAATTATCTGGGCTGGGGATGTAGCTCAGTAGTGGAGTATTTGGCTGGTATGTGTTCAACCCTTGGTTCAATCTCTAGTGGCTCTAAAGAAACAAAATTTCCTCCAAAATAGTCGATAGTCTAAGATGATGTGTATCTTGTTCCGTCTCCTAACTTCTGGCAGATTATCGCCTATTACAGGTGTAAAAGTTTCAAGGGTCAAAGTTGGGAAATGGAATTGTGAAGGGAAAAACAAAACAAAACAAACAAAACAAAGATTTTTACCATAATGAACTTGAAGGTGGAAGAAATTATAGATTATAGATGAAATGGTAGTGCTAAATCTAAACATCAAAATTCTTTAGATCACAGATTCAGCTTTTCTTGTCAGTGCTACTCTACCGTATGGGACCCAGTTTACGGTCTTACTCGAAACACCTTAACTTTTTCATGCCTACATGCTAAGATCAGGTTTAGCTGTTAGTGACACAAAACTCAAACAATGGCTTAATTTTTTCAGAATTTTAATTCTCTCACACAAACAAGGATGCTCCAGAACTATGATCACTAGAATCAAGAGATGTATTTTGTTGCTCTGTTACCCTCAGCATGTGGCTTCTACTTCTTGGTTTTAAAATAACTGCTCAAGCTTCAGCCATCACACCTCCTGATCAGAGAGCAAGAGAAGAGAGGAGAGGAGCAACAGTCTCCTTTAGGGAAACTTCTATTCACATCTCACGTGCTAGCACTTCAGTCATGTGGCCAAAGCTAGCATGCAGGCCAGGAAACATTTCACTGTACAGTACACTCAAAAACTGCAGTTCCTCTCAATAAGACAAAAGGAAATGAATACTGGTGGACAACTAGTTGTTTCTGTCACACTTGTTTCATTCTAAAATACAAGATGGCTGGATACCTCATAGAGATACCTTAGCAGTCTACTGAAGCAATCTTTCAAAAGCAGACAAAAGACCAACTTTTATAAGGACTTTCTTCCCTAAATATCCAAGGCTAATCTGTAGGTAACAGGAAGAAGGCAAAAATCTGAAGACCAAAATAACAATGTAAGAACATAGAAACAATCTGAATCATTATAGTTTGGGAGCATAAACTCACATAGCAGTCCACAAAACTCAGGATTACACAGCCCCATTATGTGAGACTGGGTAGGAACCTGGCAGAAAGTTCAGCTACCAACCAAATTAGGAAAAGATAATGATCTCAGAAGCAAGATGTTCAACAGGAAAGTAGACCTCCCTCTACTGTTATCTTAGGACTGTGCTATCCTTATCAGGCCATGTATAAACTGAGGAGTTCACCCTATTGCTAACTGTTGGAAAGAAGAGAACAAGACTGGCCAAAAAATCATTCATGTTTAAAACTTTGGTGTGAATACCAAAAACTAGAAAGATTTTTCCTTTCAGAGCTGGCAACAAAATTCTATTTTAAATACAAACTGTTACTTATAGGGAATAGGATGCAAATAGGATATTCAGTTACACAAATGTAGATTGGGGACTATAAATGGAGTAGCAATTCAAGGGACAAATGGCTGTCAGGGATAATGTAAAGGTTCATGTACTCTAGGTAGAGATGAATTTCTATAAATTGCCTCTTTTAGAAAAATGTTTATTTTGTAAGTACAGCTTTATGTTTTCCCATTTGTAAAGAGATTTGCTTAAAAGCTGCTCAAAATGATCAGGAACTAACACCCTAAAAGACAGAAAGACTGGTATTACTGCCACTTCAAACAAGAGGCAACAAGATTAACTAGTCACCCTTATGGCTTATGACTTACATATGCAATGTAGAGATAATGATCTGGACTTCAAAAAACACTAAAAATAATTTTTTTTTTTTTTTTTACTTGAAAGGCACATGCTATGGTTTAGACCTAAAATGTCCCCCCAAGGTCTCGTGTTTACAAGTGAGGCCTGGTCATAGGGGACAGGTCATTGGTAAAAGCTGCAAGGGTATATTCTTGTCTCTGGTAGTGCCCTTCTCTTTTGGCTTCCTGGCTGCCATGTGTTGAACAGTCTTCTTCCACATGCTCTTTGACCATGCCACTTCTGCCTCAGAGCCTGCCTATCCAGACTGAACCCAATAGAACTGTGAGCCAAAATAAACTTCTACTCCTTTACGTTGCAGGTGTTGGGTATTTTGGTCCAACAACAGAAAAGCTGACTAATACAGAAAATTGTTGCCAACAGTGGGGTCACTGGTATCTGAACATATGGTTCCAAAGCCTTTGGAACTTGTCTGTGGAAGTTTGGAAAAGTTTGGAGAAGTAGGCTAGAGAAAGCCTAGACTGCTTGTCAGCAGAGTTTGATGAGTGTTTCTAGTCAGAGCTCAGAAGACAAGAATACTGCTAGGAATGTGGACAGTAACAGCAGGCTCATGAGGTTTCAGATGGGAATGAAGACTGTACTGGAAACTGGACTACAGACTATATACAAGTTTCATGCTAGCAAAGACTCTGTCTACATTTTATATGTATCCTAAGATAATATAAGGCTGAATTTAAAGGTGGTAGACAAATACAGCAGAAGAAATTTCAAGACAGTCCAATGCTCAGGCTATGGCTTGGATGCTACTGACTGGTTTCAGCCAAATTTATAGTAAGAATCAGGAACTGATGGCAGAGCTGAATGATTTGAAAAGTTTCGTTTTGCAAGACCGAAAGCACGTGCAAAGTTGGAGCAAAAGAGAGCATGGCTGCTGAAAAGATTAAAAAAAAAAAAAAAAAGTACTTTACGTTAAGAACAATAGGAAAGATGGTCTGAGGGCGTCTCCGGAATTGACCAGACCCCAAACTTCAAGGGTTCAAAAGTATAAAAGGGTATACAACTTTAACATCAGAAGATTGCCCCAGGGAGCCTAGCTCATTCAGGGCTGCCTAGAGAAGTGTTTCCCAGAGGGCGGTCATCTAGGCACTCAGAGATCCCTGCAGCCACTGTTCAAGGGGGCCCAGTTATTGCTCCCACTGGCAGCAGACCTAAGCATAATTCAAGTAGTGCTTTTTTTTTTTTAAACGTATGTAAAATGCAAAAATTGTAGGGTCAAGGCGGGCTTTCTTTCAGATTTCAGAAGGACTGTGTGGCCAGGCAGTGTGGCCCTGAAAGGGCAGTGTGTAAAACTGAGTGAGGTGGAAAGTACAGTGGAAACCCCAGGAAGGTGGGGATGCCAGGAATGTGGAATATCAGCTGAGAAAAGCCACAGGCAGTGAGCAGAGCTGGTCCAAGGAAGAGGTCATGTGGGCTGAACCAGTAAGCCATAGGGACTCGAGTCCTTTGAAACTCACAGCTTACCATAACCTTCCTTGGGTGCTGGACATGCATTTAATGTCCACCCTGCTAGGTTTTGGTTTTGCTTTGGTCTGATTTCTGTCAATTCCCCTATTCTTCCATTTTGGAATGACAATGTTTACCCTGTGCCATTTTATGTTGGAAATTTTAAACTTTCTGATTGTTACAATATCTCACAGCTAAGAGGTTGCCTTGTGTTTCAGACAGACTAGATATGGACTTTTCAGCAATGCTGGAATTGCTAAGACTTTAGTGACTTTTGGAAACAATCTATTTAGATTTTATATAATGAGATGAACATAAGCCTTTTGGGGGCCAGAGGCAGTATATTATGGTTTAGATTAAAATGTCCCGCAAAAGTCCCATGTTTGGAGGTGGGGCCTGGTCAGAGGGGGTGAGTCACTGGAGATGAAACCTGCAAAGGTGTATTCCTATCCCCAGCTCCTCCCTTCTGTCTACTTCTTGGACACCACATGGTATATGGCTTACCTCCACATTTCCTTTCAACATTCCATTTCTGCCTTGGAGCCTGCCAACCATGGACTGAACCTCACTGGAAACCATGAGCCAAATAAACCTCTCCTCTAAATTGTGGGTTTAGGGTTATTTTGTCCAGTGTCGGGAAAATAGCTAATACAGCACAGATGTAAGGTATTTCTACCACCGCTATTGTACCTACTACACATTTATTTCTTATAGTTGACATAACTAACCTGTGTATAAATGGTAGACTCTACACTGAAAGGTATAAACACTGCTAATGATGAGTATCCTGGTAAAAGCCAAATACTGTACCAAGAAACAGGGTCCAAAAGATAGGCATTAGTGCTAGAAAGGAATTAACTTTTTCTTGGGAATTATCTCATGAGAGTCTAGCACACTCAAGAGCAATCCTGGGTGGCAGAGACAAGTTGGCTTCTATCCTTCTGAGTATATAGGAGACAGGCAGGAATGGGAGAGTCTTACACAGCAGCAGTATTCAAATGGTGATATGTATTACTAAAGGTACAAGAAGGTTTTCCAAGGGACACATCCACATCTTCAACTTCCCTTTGTCCATTTTCCTAAAATCTATCTACTTGCCCCAAGTCTTCATTCTCACACATTTCAAACAAAACAACCAAAAACATAGCCTCGCCCACCACCAAACTTGTTTGAATGCATTGCCCCAGGTTGTACAAACTTCTGTGGAACAAAAAAAATGGATAATTAAAATGTCTTAAAACCTCTATTAATTAAGACACCATTAACTCTTAGCCTCATCT
Organism: Hystrix cristata; assembly: GCA_004026905.1. Taxonomy (NCBI): domain Eukaryota; kingdom Metazoa; phylum Chordata; class Mammalia; order Rodentia; family Hystricidae; genus Hystrix; species Hystrix cristata. The sequence continues at coordinate 17,471 of PVJO010012293.1, forward strand.
TTTTTCGGTCTTATTATTTATGCTAAAGGCAAAATACGAGTTTAGTGATGATGGTATTTGTCCTGTGTTTAGAAATATTCTAAATTCTGATATATAAAGTGATGACACGAAAAATAATTTTTATTTAATGATGGCTTCTTCCATTGTTGAAATACTACCTAAAACTGCACTGTCCTGAGGGAGTACCACGAAAACAAAGAAATTTAAAAATGTTTTGAAAAGTTAAACTTGTATTTGTTACAAAAAAAAGTTCAATAAAATATTTTGAAACAGAATACAATGGATTCAAATAAAACTATGCTGACGGAATGGAAAGAAAATAAAGAGTTTGATTTTCAAAAAGGAACAATGAAAATTTCCAACTCTTAAAGATCAGTTAATTCAAATTTGTTTCTAAAGCCAGTTACACTATCAAACCACTAAGGTATCTTATACTTACAACAGAGTGGTGGCTGTATCTAGAAAGGTCAGAAATTATACTTTTCAACTTTTTAAATTTTGGCAGTCAACTTGGGAAAGTTGATACAAACTTACTTGCAGGAGAATATGACAATCCTCCCCCCTCCCAAAGATATGCATGCTCTAATTCCTAGAATCTATGTGCTGGTTTCATTACATAGCAAGAAGAATTTTTTAGATGTACAAATATTACAGATCCTAAAATAGAGAGAATATTCTGGCTTAATACAGGTAGGTCCAATCTAAGGCAGAGAAATTTTCCATCTGGAGTCAGAGAGACTGGCCAGAAAAAGAAATCAGACAAGTCAGAAGCATCAAAGAGGACTTAACTGCCATTACTAGAGGCGGACACATGGAAAGCATTTCATCTTCAAAAGAGTAACCCTTGGCTAACAGCATGGAAGCAAAGAGGGACAGCAATTCTACAACTGCAAGGAACAGAATTCAGCCAGTAACCTGAATGAACTTGTAAGTGGATTCTTCCCTTGAGACCCCAAAAAGAAACATAACACAGTCAACACATTGATTCTGGCTTTGTAAAAAATCTCAGTACAGGATGAAATTCTGTCATTTGTGACAACATAAATGGAACTAGAGATCATTAATGTTAAGTGAAATAAGCCAGGCACAGAAAGACAAGTACTGCATGTTCTCATGTGTGGAATTAAAAACTCATACAAGAGTAGAATGGTAGTTGTCATCGGCTGGAAAGACTAGAGAGGAGCAAAGGATAGGGAAACACTGATCAATGGGTACCAAGTAAATTAGACAGCACCAAGTTCTACAGTGAAATCAGCCCAGTATGTTAAAAATATTCTTTAATAAAAATATCAATGGTTGAATTCGTAAGGTAAACTTATTTTTTAAAGTGAATCTTGAGCCGGGCGTGGTGATGCTTGCCTGTAATCCCACCACTCAGGAGGCTGAGGTAGGAGGATCACTGTGATTTTGAGGCCAGTGTGGGCTACACTGTGAGTTCAAGGCCAGCCTGAACTACATAGTGAGACTGTTTCAAAAAAACCAAAAACCAAAACCAACGACAACAACAAAAGAGAGAGAGAAAGAAAATGAATCTTGATTATGCTTGATAGACAGAGGCAACACTGTTAAAATGACCATATTTCCAAAACTGTTTTGTAGACTTAATGTAATCTCAATCAAAATACCAGTAACATTTCTTACAGAGCTGGAGAAAACAATCCTAAAATTCACATGGAAGCAGAAAAGACCTAGACTAGCAAAAGCAATTCTGGGCAACAAGGGCAAGGCAGGGGGCATACCAATCCTAGACCTCAAGTTATATACTACAAAGCTACAATGATAAAGACAGCATGGTATTGGCAAAAAACAAAACAAAACCAAACCAGAATTGTAGATCAATGGAATGGAATAGAAAATACAGAAATAACTCTAGAAACAGTTATGTTATCTTTGGTAAAGGGGCCAAATCTCTTCACTGGAGGAAAGGCAGCTTTCTTTAAGAAAAGGTGTTGGGAAAACTGGCTACCTGAGTGCCAAAGATTGAATTTAGACCTGTATCTCTCACCATACACTGAAAAATCAAAATGGATCAAAGAGCTCAACATTAAAATACAAACAATCTGTTGGAAGACAAGAGGCAAAACTTTCAAAGACATGGCTGTAGGCAAGGACTTTCTGAATAAAACCCTGGTTGCAAAAGAAATAATACCAAGAACCAACAAATGGGATCACACTAAATTAAAAAGCTTCTGTACAGCAAAGGAAAGCACTAACAAAGTGAAGACAACCTACACTCTTGAATGGAAAAAAGTGTTTGCCAGCTAGGCCTCAGACAAAGGACTAACATGTGGAGTATATAAAGAACTGAAAAAAGTCAGACACCTCCAAATTTAAAGACTCAATCAAAAAACGGGGATCTAAGAGAAACAGACACTTCAAGTGAAAAAATACAACTGGCCAATAAATACATGAAAAAATGTTCAGCATCACTTGCCATTTGAGAAAGGCAAACTAAAACAATATTAAGATTCCATCTCACCCCAGGAAGAATGGCTATCAACAAGAAATCAACAAATAACAAGTGCTGCTGAGGCTGTGGAGAGAAAGAACCTTTCTTTGTTTGTGGGAATGTAAACTGATAAAACCATTATGGAAATCACTATGAAGATTTCTCAAAAAACTAAAAATTCCATTTGACCCAGCTAATTCCTTCTCAGGTTCTTTCCAAACAGTTAAAAATATCTTACCACAGTGATGTATGTATACCCATGTTTACAGCAACACAATTCATAATAGCTGTATCTTGGAAACAGCCTACATGGCAATCAACAGATGAACAGATAAAGAAATGTGGTATTTATACATAATGGAGTACTACTCTGCCATAAAGAAAGATAAACTGGAGGCATTTGTAGGAAAATGGGTACACCTTGAGACCAGGATGTTAAGTGAAGTAAATAAGACACATAAGCCTCAATGCCACATGGTTTCCCTTACAGGAAAAAGTTAACGTAAAAAGTATTAAATGAAAGACATAATAGGAAAGAAGGGGGGGAAGTAGGTATTCTAAATATGTTTCTGTTGTCAATTTCTAGTTTCACTCCAACTTAGTGTGAGAGCTCACTTTGCAATATTTCCATTTGTTTGGCTGTTAAGGTCTTTATTGTTGCTATGAGCATGGTCTAGTTTGAATTTTAAAAAAGTTCCCAGAATAGGAAAATCTACAAAGATAAGACAGTAGCATAGTAGTTGCCTGGATTTATCGGGGTTGAGGGGATTAGGAGATGATAGCTAGTGGGTAGAGGTTATGTCTGGGGATAAAAAAAATTATCTAAATTTGATTGTGATCGTGGTCATACAACTCTGTCAATATCCTAAAATCTATTGAATCATACGCATTAAGTTTGTAAATTATATAATATGCAAATTTTAGTTCAATAAGGCTGTTAATAAAAAAATAAAACTCACATTTCACCAAGAATTATAATAATTCATAGTAGTCACCATTACTGAGTACATCAATAAAAAATTATTATTGTAATGTGAGCACAAACAAGATAAAATACAGATTATATATGATTACCATTAAAACGCTGTTAAACTCCTCTCTTTCTCCTAAATATGCTGAAGTTCAAGTTAAGTGAAAATGATACTATAGGAGAAACTCGACCAATCATCTGTATTTCAGCAATCATTAAAACCTACCTTACAAACAAAAGACATCAGTGACTGTCAGCATTGTGGATGAAAATTCATGTTGTAGTAATATGAGTTGAGTAGTTAGTCAGGACTTCAAAAGAACATTGGAACTGTGGTATTTTAACTTAATTTCTTCTACTAGTGGGTAGAAAAAATACATCTTACTAGTATGTTATTGTTGGATTGGTGAAGAAGAAAAAGATAACTGGATTTTATGGAAACTAAAGTATCACAACATTCTCAAAATACGGATATTCCACGTTACTACATGAATTTGATAAAGAAAAAATCTGACTTAGGGAAAAGGGGTGTATATGGAACAAAAAATATATCTCTCACGAAGACTTGTGAAAATTCTAAGGTAGCAAATTTTACCCCAGATTATATGTCCCTACATAAAACCCAACTTTGTTGTCAAAGCTACCAAACAGAAGGTTGCTGTACTGTCTTTAAGCTTCATCATGAGCATGCCTTGAGGGGTTGTGCTAGATTATTACTTTTGAGTGATGTTCAACAACAGTAATTTCCACACCATATACTGAATACTCATTAAGTTCCTGGCAGCTTTAAGCACTGCATATACACTATTTGAATGCCTACAACAAAGCTATGAGTTAAGGATTACTTTTCTTATAGAAAACTGAAGCACAGACAGAATTTGCCTGACATGACATAGCTCATAAATGGTAGATTGATGACAATTTGGTGCCTAATACCTTTCCTAAAACACTGGCACATACTAACTATACGCCAGAACATATTATAAAAAAAAAAAAAGAAAATTTGGCTATAACACTCATTCTTTATTTGAAGAGCTACCTATATGGAAAGAATCTGTCATGATGAATCTTGAAAATTCAAAATTACAAATTCACAAAACAAACTCTAGGGGTTGGGCATTTTCCTCAGTGGCAGAGTGTTTTGTCCAGCAAGCACAAGGCCCTGAGTTCAATCCCCAGCACCCCTCCGCCCCAAAAAAGAGAACAAACCCTATGAAATCTATAGTTCAGAAAGTAGCTCATAAAATAAAATAAAATTCATCCTATGTGCAAGCTATGTAATAGTGCATAAAATTTAAGGATTATTGTTACTATCCTGTCAGAAGTTTCAGTAAACTTCAAGGAAAAAAAAAGTGAAATGACAGAAAATACAAAATACACAATATACATCCCAGCATATAGTTCCTTGTTATAAAAATAACAAAATTACATGGTCAAATAAGTAATTTAAAAATAGCTAAATAATACAACTTATTGCCATTAATAATTCCTAATTAAGTAATCATACTGTATTAATAATAATAACTCCAAAATTTAGCAAAAATACGGCAATGTAAACTTGCTCAGCTTTTTCAACAGAGAAAAGGAAGGAATAATTTGGCAACTGTAGAAACACTTATATCCTTTGACCAGTAATTCCAACTGAGATTGGCATCCTATAGAAACAATTTAAAAGAAGCAACAAGGTAATATGCACAATTCAATGTTAAAACAGGCAAAAATTAAAAAAACATTTCCTTTCTGGCATTTAAAACTGAGGAAATTTAAAAAGTGATTTGGTTGACTGTCACATAACCCTGAAATATTACAAAAGTTTACAGAACAGGAAAATACAATGCTAGATAAGTAAAATAAATAAAAACTTGATCTATGTTATAAATAACAAAAATAATGAAAACAATGACTTGTTAGTATGGCAAAATTGGAGTTGATTGCTATTAACAATAGTTCAATAAATAAGAGAGCAAGCTAGCCTAAACAGTAAAATTAGAAAAAATATAAAGCTATAAAATTGGAAGAACAAAGTTATAAAATTAGCATGTGAAAGTTTAGGTTCCATTAGGCAAACAAAGAAAGATCAACAGAAATATTTATAAATTTCAGATTAATATTATAGACAAAGGTGACCATTTACTACCAAAATAACCGAAGTCCATTTGGTATTTTGTCAATTACAATTATTTCCACTCTTTCTCTATCAATCTTGCTAAGACTCTTTGTAATAAGTTACCACTGCATGCCAGGTGCTTTTTATTCCTTGGGTATAAAGGCAAAAAATAAAACAAAACAAAAAAGCAAAACACATGCACACACACAAAACAAAAAAAGGTTGAGGAGGACTATCTTTGTTAACACCTAAAAGCAGACATAGGTGAACAGCCCCAAAAGCATTTATATCCCTTCTTGCTGGAAAAAAAAAAAAAAAATCACATTATTATCATTGCCAAAATGCCAAGGAAACAAGCACCACTAAGTCTACTTTAAAAGGAAAATGAATATAGCAGTTGAACGTTGTCAACAAAAATAAAAATCATATAATATGCATGTATTTATAACCATATAGTACTTATAATTACAATTATTGATGGCCTCAACAATCCATAAACTTCATTTTGGGGGGAGACAGGAGTGCTGGGGATCAAACTCAGGGCCTTGTACTTGCTAGGCAAGCACTCTGCCACTAAGCTAAATCCTCGATCCCTAAACTAATATCATTTTTGACACAATTATAATTCATGATAAAATTTTGAGAAATAGAACAAATGAAATTAAATGTTTTGTGATGTTTTTTCTACAGGTTTAAATAGAGGACTACTAACACTATTTCAACATTAAAAATTACATTCTTAGACAAACTCTTTTCCTCAGGGAATAAGTTTAAGATAAACACAAAAATGTTAAAGTACTCATTATAACAATGAAAAGTGGTTTCTTCTAGGATACATTTTAATACAGGGAATAATATAACAAGTAGTATATTAATTTTAAAAAGAATCATTTGAATATCAAATTATTTCATCTACTTATTTATGAATGAATGGATAGATGGATGACACTGAGGACTGAACCCAGGGAATACTGAGCTACATCCCAGCCCTTCAATTTTTTGAGACAGGAGGATAAGCCTAAACAGGCTAAACTGCCTAAGCAGGCTTCATACTTTAGATCCTGGGTTGGGGATTTAGCTCAGTGGTTAGAGTGCTTGCCTTGCAAGCACAAAGCCCTGAGTTGGATTCCCAGCACCAAAAACTCGAAAACTAAAACCCAAAAACCAAACCCAAACACACACCAAAAAAACCTTTAGATCCTCTTGCCTTAGCCTTCAACGTAGCCGGGGCCACTCAACCTAGTCACTGGGTTTTAAACAAGGGAGATTCTGGTAAAAACTTGGTTTTAAATAAACCAAAGACATTTCGATAATAACAAAGAAAGAAATACTAGTTTATATACGTATTTCATATTAGAAGAGTTTGAAGACAAAATGAGTGAAAACAGCATGTTGTGGTGGAACTGTGTACCTGACCTAGCAATTTAATAGCAGATAACATATAAATCATTAAAACACAAGATTTCCAAAACACAAACACTGAGGTAGAAAAAATTTAGACGAATTCTTGAGAATTAGTGCTAGTTATACACAGTTGATGTTTGGTGGATAACATTTTTTTTTTTTTTTTTGTGGTGCCAGGGATCGAACTCAGGCCCTTGTGCTTGCAAGGCAAGCACTCTAATCACTGAACTAAATCCCCAGCCCCTGGATAACGTATTTTTCAACACGTTTAGCTACCAAATCTTGAATACCAATAAAACACACACCCCTGCACAAAATAATGAGCCAAATACAAAAACAAACGTTTTAATATTTTATTTTTATTAAAAAATATTTTTTGTGGTACTGAGGATTGAACACAAGATGCTCACACTGAGCTACCTCCCTACCTCTCCCCCTACCTTTTATTTTGAGACAAGGTCTCACTAAATTGCCCAGGCTTATCCTCCTGCCTCAGCTTCCCAGAGTGTTGGGACAGGCACGTGCCACCACTCTGCTAAAAAGGCATGTATTTTATGTGCCACTGTGCTAAATCCCCAACCCTATAAAAGGGTATGTATTTTAAAAAGAATCTCCAGGAATGTAATCATATCTATGGAAGGTATTACACACCTAAAACACACCAACAAAAAGTCCCAGAAAGTTCCTTCCTAACAAAATAGAAAACACTTAGGTTCTAAATTACCACACCATTACATTTTAAATAATTTTTAACAACTTAATGACAGTAGCATCCTCAAAGCATGATCAAACTTGTCTCAGAAAGTAGCACTGACAATCAGGAGGACTCCTATGAATTAGTTCACAAAAATTAGGATACCTTAGTTTTACTCAACGATCCATGAACTGTCTTAATTCTCCACCTGCAGAAGAGTATCATTTGGGGGGGGTGCTGGGGATTGAACTCAGGGAATCGAACTCAGGGCCTCGTGCTTGCCAAGCAAGCACTCTAACCACTGAGCTAAATCCTTCACCCAAGGGTTATCATTTTTTAAACATACCTTACCAATGATTTTTTTTTTTTTTAGTTCAAGTGAAACAAATTTAAATACAAAATAAAATTGCTCTCTGGGGGTGCTGGTGCATGCCTGTGATCCCAGAACTGGGGAGGCTGAGGCAGAAGGATCCTAGAGAGTTAAGAGGCTAGCCTGAAATACACGGTGGGACCCTGTCTCAAATCCTGTCCCCAGAATTGTTATTGTTTGTACGTTAGGACTGTGGGGTTGACTATTTTACAAGCTTTATAGAAATGCAGTTTTACCTTCATAATCTTGGTACAACAGACCAAGTCCATCTGGCTACAAAAGACTACTGGTGGTTAAGATTCTTCAAATAGGTCAAAAAGTATGCTGAGGAACAGTCAGTGTTTTGTTCTAATTTCAAACACATACACTGTATGTATGTATTATGGCTGTCTCAATTTATAATCCTGAAGAAATTATAACTGTCACACTGTACTTTAGGGATTAGTCAGTAGGCCCAAGGTGAATTAGAAGTAATCCCTTTTACTGCATTCGTAATCAAGGTAGTTTCACTCGTGGCCCCGCCAGTTTTAAGACTCTCCATTAGGGAAAGACAATCTTATACTACCTAGGGGAACAAAAATAGCCCCCAGCTCCTCCTCCTCCTAGCTTCGGTTCAAGGAGCAAGCACAGAAAACACACACGTACATTCTTTCTCAGCCCTGCTCTCTAGGGCACTGGTAAAGAGCAGAGATTATTTCCCTACAGAAGCTCTGCAGTCCACTCAGGGAGGTAAAAGAAAATGGGGGAAAATACCACAATCACTGTGCACCCACATCTCAGCCCTGCCCCACCTGGAAGGCGGGGGTAGTATGAGGGTGGCAGAAAGGACAGAAAAGATCGAGACCTCTAGCTGCCAGGTTCTCCATTACTCGTTCCTTCAGGTTCCACCTCAATCAGGGACCCTGACTCTATTTTCCGCCAAGGTTTCCGATCCCCCTCCCAGCCACCATCACAAACACACGGTCTCCACCGCGGGAGTCCTGGGTGGGGGGAATCATTGTGGGCCTTTTCCTGCCCACCCAAGTACTGGGGCCGGGGGGGGGGTCGCCCCGAGTGCTGGGCGGATCCGACGTGCGCCCTGGGGACCTCTGAAGTGACCACACGGGGTGATGACAAATCGGAGGGAGGGGTCTAAGAGAAGCCGTTATTCCTTTTTCCTCTTCGTTAGGAAAGCGCGCGAGAGGGAGGGGCCGGAACAACGGACGCGTTACCTAACGGTCCGGCCCGGCCGGTGAGGCTCCCGAGGCCAGCGCCGCGCGCGCCGCCGAGGGGGCCGCAGTCGCTGTCGCCCCGAGGGCTCGGGACCGCAGCAGGAGCGCCCGAGGGGATGGGAAGCGGGGGGTGGGGACTACTGTGAGCGACGTCGCCATGTTAGCGCCTTCTTCTCCCTATCCCTGCAGTATCTAGTCCAGCGGCCCTCTCTCCAGCCCTACTCACCTGTCCAGGTCACTAATGCATGATCCTCTCGGTCACCTGGGAGCCCCGAGCACGGCCGTGTTTACAAACTACCCCCGGAGGAAAAGGCTGAACCGCACTTTAAAGGCCACGGGCTCCCACAGGCTTCCGTCCTCTCTCGCGAGATCCGACTGACAATCCTTCTCCCCGCCCCACTCCCGGCATCCCCCGTTCTCCTCGCGTCCCACCCCTCCACACACGCCCCTTCTCGCCTTGCTTCGGAGCGAGCGCCTCCGGGTCAGGTGATTCCGTCAGATTTAAGGAAGAGGGCAGGTCTTCAAGAAGGCGGGGATTGAGAGGGCGGGCACTAAGGAGCACTTGAGGGCTGATGATTGGATAAAATGCCTGAAGGGCGGGAAGAGTACGGGGCGGGGGGGGGCGCCAGGCCAAAGGAGCCCTGTCTCCGTCTCCAGGGAGCTGCGGAAAGCTGTGATTGGCAGCCGGCTGGAGGCGGGCACTGGTGCCCGGGCGCGGGAGCAGGCGGAGAGCGCAGGAGGGAGTTGGCCGGGAGGGGACGAAAGGTGAGCCTTGGAAGAGCTGCTACAGCTGCAGTGAAAACAGAGTGCGTCTTTGAAGCCCAGCCCCAGGGGTGGGATATTTGCGTTGCTGTCGCTTCCCGGCCCTGAGTAGGGATGTAGGTGAAGCGTAGGCAGGCGTGCTCCTAAAGGCTCCCTCCGCTGCCCGGCTGCCTGAGAGGGGGCTTCTGTTAAACTAGGGTTTGGGTGAGGCGGGGTTCGCCGGTAATTGGCGCCCCACCACCACACACACAGCACAAGCGATCCTACACATCTAAAGAGGAAAAGCAAGACATCGTTTCTGAATAGAAAAAGAAAAGCCTTTACTCTGCATCCCCCCCATTTTACTAAGCTAAAACTGGAACTGATTTTTCATTTTTCTTTTTGCCAGCACCAAGTACAGTGTATGATTATCAGCATATGATTATGTTCGAAGGAATTTACCCATAGCAAGTACAGTATCTTCCAGTATAGCACTGCAATTTAAAACAATGCCATGACTTGTTTATACGAGAAAATCCTCTGTATCATGGAGTGTTCTACTTTGTCAATTTTCCTTTAGTTATAGATTAAAATATAATAGTTCCAGTAGTGAGCATTTCAATTCTTCAAAATTTCAATAACCCCTATTAACGTGTCAGGAGCAAAGAACACCAAGTTAGAATATGGCACAGAAATATGGTACTCTTCCCACAATACTATTCTGCTTAGGTTATTTGCAATGCAGAAAAAAAATGCCTTCAAAGTTTGAAAATAGCATTTTTAAAATGAGGGAAGGGACGGGGCAAGAAGCAAGACCATTTGGTTAATGTAACGTGAGAAAAGACCTTTACAGCTCTGCAAGTGACACGCTCCTAAAGACAAAGACACAAGAACAATGTATTTCTTGATATTGTTTTATGGCTCTATACAATTCAAAGATTTCCATGTTAACTGTGGGGATATTCAATTTCAATAAATTGGCTCAAGATGAAAAATACAATCAGTGGCCCTGTGAAAATTTACATTGATTATTCAACAAAGAACCTGGGCATGGTGGGCCACACCTGTAATCCCGGCACTCACCAGGAGGCTAAGGCAGGAGGATCTCTAGGAGTTCGAAGCCAGCCTGGGCTACATAGTGAGTTTAAAGGCCAGCTTGAGCTACAAAGCAAGAGCTTGCCTCAACCAACCAAACAAACAAACAAAAAGGTTTTTCTCAGTGCCTTTGTTTTTCCGTTTAAGTGGTGATGTCTAGTCTACGATAAAATTATAAATAAAGATTATTCACATAAAACACACTCTTCAAAGTGAAACTTAAATTGTTGGACGATTGTAGGGAATAGTATTTAAGAGTTAATGATCCTGAAATTCAATAATGATTTCTGGCATGAAAGTGAAATTGTAATGGCATTGGACCTTTTAATAGGTTTCTGGCCAGTATACATGTATGTGAGCCAACTCAATCTTCTTCTAAAACCAATTTTAATTACTCAAGAACTCTGAGAGAAGCCAAATTATTAACACTGTTTAGTTCTTAAATTAAAAGAAAGCACCAGCCTGTAATATAAGTAACATTGCAGTAGCGTTAGTATAGTGTAGCACTAATTATATCAACAAAAACCTCAGCCGCGCAGACTGCTGATAGTGAAAATGATGATAGACAAAAATGTGTGATTGACAGCACAAATTGTTAGGTCCAGAAAACTTTCAGTAAGATGATATCTCTCCTTCCATCTAAGAAAATATATATGAGAAAAAAGAACGATAAATAAGGCATTTCAAAAGAACTGAGTCACTTAGAGCAGATTTTTTAAAAAATTACTTTTTCATTCACATATATTAAAAAATCTAATCTCTATCTTCACTTTCATTTCAACTGACAGTACCATTTGTATTAAAATTTTCTTTCTCAGTACTACTTCTCCAGTCTGCTATCAAGTAGCCAATTATCTAGAGGTATAGATAATACTTCAATAGATAATACCTCTGAATGGTATTTTGATCTGTTTTTAAAATTTGGTGTTAGGTAACTTTTTAAAAGAGAAGACATGCCTGAAGTGAGAAAAAAATAAAGTGATTGGGGGAAAAATAGGTGGAAACGTTTTAGATGTGTTGGCAGCCTCAAGAACATAGGGACATACTTTACATAATTCTAGTTCCACAACCAGTTCCTTTACTGTAGCTTTTCTATGAATGGACCCCCTTGGGTCCCTGGACTAACTGCTGCTCTTTCCAGTTACATTCTTGCATAACACCTCGTAAATCAATTTGTCAACTGAATGTGCTGTCTCTACTCATAAAACATCAGTATTTGTTGAATGTGAATGTTACAGGCACTGCTCCTGGCTCAAAGGCTACAACTATAAAGAAGGCAGAATACCTTAAGAGATTCTTATGGGGGGAAAGGGTACACTAAATATATAACTATAGTCATTTCAATAGAATTAAGTGCAATGGTGGAAATAGGGGACGGTTGTGACAACCTGGAATATTACAAGCTTTGTCTTTTTATACAACTCCAAAGAATGGGAAATTTCTGTGAGCTGTTCTTTAGATACAAGTTTTGAGAGACTAATTCTGAGTTGTCTAGCAACTGAGAGACTCAACCCACTACTGGAGCTATTTGAGGAAGCAACCTTGGGATTCAACTACGAGAGGTAATCCTGGAATCTCCATGGCTGTAAAGTGCTGGTAAAATGCTGCTGTTGAAAAGCAACCACTCCCCATAAGTACAGGTCCTGTCAGGAGTGTCTACCCAAGGTCAGTTGTAGGAATGCTAGCTCATGCTAACAGAAGGAACCACCAAAAGCCCTTGGATTTGTGTCCTTGCTGATCTTAAGTCAATTCCTCTCCTCAATATTCAAGCTCCTTTGAGAAAAAATATCTAAATTATTAAACATCTCAGAGGAGATATTACTTACATAATTCAGCAGAAAAAAAAATTCTTGTCAGGAAATGGCCAATTTTTGGAGTACAAAAAGATTGATAGTTGAAAGAATGTGACCTAGGAGATAGGGTTATCCTCAGTTTACAAAATTGCCATTGGTATAGAGTTATAAGTGAAATGTCACATATATTAGTATCTGTGTTTTCACTGACAGATTAGACCAGTGGTTCTCAAACTTTTTGGGTCTGGGACCCTGGACTCCATAACAGCACATTAACGTATTTTTTTTTTAAACCTGTATTTTCCAAAATAAAAAAATAGAACAGCATTGTTTTTATTTTTGTATGTTGCTATTGCCATGCTTAATAGAAGACAACTGTGTTCTTGTATCTGCTTTTCTGTATGATCTATTTTGAAACCCATAAGGAAAATTTTATATCACGCTATATATATAGAAAAGGTAGCTTCATGAACCCTCTGAAAGGGTTTTTTTTTTTTTTTTTGAGGCCCCCTCAAAACCCTGGAAGTCATCAGACCACACTTTGAGAATCACTGAGTTAGCAGTACATTCCAGTTTGGGGGTGGAGAGGGAGAGGATATCTCCCAATGAATTGGGACAGCATTTTGAAAGATAAGGAGTCTGACTTACGGCAGCCTAAATATTGTAGCAGTCTAGTAAAATGCTTCTCAAAGTTTAATATGTACACAGATCACCTAATATCCTTGCACCTAAAGTGCAAATTTTGATCCAGCAGATTTGGAGTGGGGCTCCGGAACCTACCTTTCTAGCCGGCTGCCCAGTGGTGTCAGTGAGGCTGACCCAGACCTTGCTGACCAGCAATCTCCAGTACATTATGAAATACATCCATTTGCAAGGGAACATGTGTGTGTGTGTGTGTGTGTGTGTGTAATGGGATGGGTGGGACTGGAATGGGTGAGGGAAGAGAGGAATATAAATAAACTCATGTTACCTACTTTTTAAAAGTGCACAAAATCAATGTACTAAAAAAAAAATCTTATTCTATGACAAGTTTTGGCATCAAAGCAAGCTAAGGCATAATGTTAGTAGAGACAGAATCCAACTGCCATATTTGTGGAGGCAGAGGAGACTGGTATTAGATCTGAAAAACATAAATGTTTTGTCTTAAGTAATGTAAAGAATTGGGTAACTGATAGTCTATGTGTTTGACTGTTATGATCATGATTTTATCAGTAGAATAATACTATGACATTACTAAGTTGATATGGTATAGAGAATTTAACAATTTCTTTATAATTTCATATGTAGAAATCATGTAATATTTTAAAAGGTTTTTAGGTAACAATACAAATTTTCCTTTGCCAAACACTTAACACCCAAACCAAATCATATGAAAATCTAAAATGCCTTATTAACGAACAATATTCTGAGTAAATATGGTCTAATTGCCATCCTATCGCTCTAGGGTGCGCTTGCCTGTAAATTTTAAAATAAACCAACTACTATTATCAACAGTGAAAATTCATTTTGTGTTTGATTGGTGTGAAAGTAACATTTCTATTGGTCTGTGTTCAGAAACAAGGTAGTAAAAAGCATTTACCACTAACATTTGTTTGTAAAGTTCATAAACTAAGGGATTAAAAAAACGGTATGTAATAAACATTATCCACCAGGTATGGTGGCACACACATGTAATCCCAGCACTCAGGAGGCTGAGGCAGGAGGATCCCTGTGAATTCAAGGCTAGCCTGGACTACATGGTGAGTTCAATGACAGCCTGGTCTAGATAATGAGACCCTGTCTCAAAAAACCAAACCAAAAACAAAAACATCATTATCTGCTGACACAGTAGAGGTTTTCCAGTGGTGTCCTTTTTATGTCAGAACTCTGAGAAATAAAAAATAAAATAGTAAAAGGACATACTTCAGGATGTTGGACTTTTGATGTGTATTTCCTTTCCCTGCTTAAGTAGAATGTTTTTGCTCTGTAACCTGAAGACTATGCAGCCACAGAGCTCAGGTATTTTTTCGTACTCAGAGGATCTCTCTGCTGGGGCATCTCTCTCAAGAAACCTGTTCCAGAATAAATGTTTCAAGCTTTTCAACCACCAAACCAGCACTAAGAATAGGTCATCACCAAGACTGATTTTATTTAAAATGCACTTGGAACAGAAGACTAGTTAATCTATGTATTTCCCTATGATTTTAAAATTGTTAGATGTTGCCATGTACTTTGTTACACAGTATTTTTTAATCATTAATACATGTAAAATTTGCCATTTTAACCATTTTAAAGTGTACAATTCGGTAATAGTGTATTTACAATGTTGTGCAACCATCACCACTATTTAGTTCCAAACATTTTCTTTACCTCAGAATGAAACTCCATCCACTAAGAAGTCCCTCCCCATTCTTCCCTCCCCCTAGTAACTGCTTACTGGCTCGCATGGAATCATGCATATGTGGCCTTCTCTTGGCTTCTTGCACTTAGCACTTTTTCAAGGTTCACTCATTTTGAATGTATTAGTACTTGCTTAAGGCTGAATAATATATGGATATACCACATTGTTTATCCATTCATCAATTAATGGACATCTGGTTTTCACTTTTTGGTCATGATGAATAATGCTGCTATGAACATTTGTTAAGGTTTTTTTTTGAGTAACTACTCTCAATTCTTTTGGGTATGTATCCAAGATGGAATTGCTGAGTCACATAATACTACATTTCTTAGTTCAAATACTGGGCAGTGCTATTCAAGAAATAGTTTAGGGTCTAGTAATTTTATATTTGAGACAGACTACATGATTAGTCAACTAAGTATAGTTCTAGCTCTACCTCTTTCAGGTCTCATTTCATTCTATGTATAAGGTAGCAAATGTAAGTAGCAATTCTCAGTTATGCACAAAAATTATCTGGAAAGCCCTTTCAAAAATTCAGATTGCTAAATCTCAGGGCCAAAGAGTCTAATTCAGTAGGTCTGGATTATTAGGAATTTGTATTTTAAACAAGCACCCTAGATGATTCTGACAGAGGTCTTCCCTTTGAGGTTTTTACATACTTCAGAAATTCTTGTATCTGACTACTCTTTCTCAGCTGAAATAAAATTAGGCAAAGAGCACTAAAGTAGTATAATGTAGCTTTCCTAATTGTCCTAACCTTCAAATAAACCTTGAAACTTAGATGACAAATACACGATAGTATGGTTTACTTACTAGGGTAAAAAGGTAGTCTCTAGAGTAGCACCACTTTCTTCCTTTTAGGAAAAGTTTGCCCAACAGCAACATGCAGTATTAGAAGCAAAATACTGTTGACTCCCGACTGTCATTCCCAAGACTCCCACTATAAACATGTTAGCAGCAGCTGCTTTACCAACTTGTGGCTCTTAAAAATGTAGCCAACTTCAGTTCACTCTGTGCTAACTGGTTTCTAATGAGTCTTGTTCAAATAAGAAACTAGCTGCCAGTTAGACAGACAGATGGTGATTCATTATAGACACACGATTGCTAATGTGAGACTTACTGAAAAACAAAAATCACATTCCCTCCCAGTTTAAGGTCTCATGTCCTAAAAAACTGATGTATTTATTTTTAGACCCAGCTGTGTAAGCCTGGTCAACTCAACTTGGAAGGTGTTTGTTTCCAAGTATTCTAATTCATGCTAACCCTTAAAACCACAAAACCATCCTGAGCAATTATCTTGGTTTAATTAAATCATATTTCATAGGGGTTCAATGGACTAAAATATTTCTCCTTCATGTGAATAAATAAGAGCCCTGTAAATTACAATATGCAGAACACTACATGAAAGAATTCCCATAAAATTTACATTAGGTTCTCTTTCATCACTGGAGAAACTGCTACACCTTCCTCTGAAGTGGACAGTATCTGCCTGAATGCATCTTCTTTGTGGTGATCTAAATTTAGGTAAGTACGAATCACAGCAAAAACTAAAGTTTTCATCTTTAATGAAATGACTTTGGAAATAATGTACATTTCCATGACTCCAACACTACAGTTTTTGGAGTCACAGTAAGATACACAGAATTACATCCGTAATTACTATGAATGCCAACATTTCAAGCAGTAATTTCTGTTACATGGCAAACAAGATCAAGAAAGCAACCATCAAACAAAAGAGACCCATAGCTTCAGACAAGGCAAATCCCAGGATAGCATATGAGAACAGCTGCTGCTTCAGCGAAGGGTTTCTAAAAGAGATACAACACATACGACTGTTACTTTGAAATATTAATTTCAACATTTTTCGTAAATGTTAAAGAATCAAATTACTTGTGAGGATATTTACAAACGAAGGTCTACTGGAAGAGTGTTTGCCTAGATCTCTTTTGCTTCTTTCTGCCATTCATATTCCTTTTTCCCTCATCCTCATCATATGGTATTTAGATAGGGAGCTGTCCGTGTGTTATCAATTTAAATGGATCATGACATTCTTCTTATCCCTCTGATTGAGTTAATGAATACGAATCCTTGAAAATGTAATGCGAGACACACAGTAGGCACTTGATAGAAAGCAGCTATTGTTATTCCACTAGCTTTCTAAATTTTTAACTAGTATAAGCATAATTTTCAACTATTTCTTTAACTTACTCAAGGATAGAAATGATTACCTGGCATAACCAATGATAAGGCTGCCAAAGACCGTTCCAATACCAGCACCAGAACCAGCCACTCCTACTGTTGCAGCACCTGCACCAATAAATTTGGCAGCAGTATCAATGTCTCTGCTGATTGCACTGGTCTGAAACTCCCTTCGGATTAGCTGACACACACCATTCTGGGGCCCATTAAATACTGTAGAGCCCTAAAGAGCAAGAAAGGCAAAGGTTAAATCAGTAATCACAGCTATTTTAAATATGGTACTGTCAAGATGATAACTATTTATTATAGCTGAGTGTGAATGGATAGTTTATGGCACAACAGAAAAATCAAGAGCTTAGAATAATTCTAATCTCACAGAATATGGATAACAATCTCTGCTTTTTTTAAGGTTGCTAAAAGATAAGTAATAGCATGTATGAATATGCTTTTCAATAAGGTAGTTAGTTTTTTGGTTACTGGATATTATAATCTTAAATATAAGTAACTCAAAACTATAAACTTCAAAATAAATATGGACTACAATATTTATTGGCCTACTCAGGTAGCTACATTTTAGATACAGAAGTTCCTTCCATTTGGTCATCCACTACATAGTTTTTAGATAAGAGTGGAAAAGGACTGTCCTCAAACCATTTATTAATGAGGTTTCCCCTCCTCCCTACTATATGCAAAACTACAAGACTTACTTGGTAGTATTACCTAATTTCTACAATTACTATGCTTACCTCTCCAATCCTAGCTTCTGGCCGAGATAAAACTGATGCAGAAATTGGTCTGTATGCAACTCTGGATCCAGCTCGGATCTATTAATGAAAAAAAGAATTCCAAGTATTAAAAATACAGCCAAGACATCAATGACCTTTCTTGTACCAGGAGTTCTAAAAAAGCAAGCAACAAAAATAAGAGACTTGTCTACAATAAGTCATCTTGGTTACTTGGTCATTTTCAATACATGAAGCAATTTTAATAAGGTTTCATGCTAATAAAGTTGCAGGGCTGAGGATTTAGCTCAGTGATTAGAGTGCTTGCCTTGCAAGCACAAGGCCCTGAGTTCGATCCCCGGCACCACAAAAAAAAAAAAGAAAAAAAAATAAAGTTGCAAAATATGCTACAAAATCTATTTGTAGTACTCAAAACAAAAACTCTAAAAACAATTCATTAATAAAAAAGAATAAGCATTGCTAGTAACATTTCATTTATTGTAATACCACAATTCAGTAAACACCTCCACATTCTTTGGTAAGTTATGTAGACCAACAAGTGCATTAAGAGTGTTACTATCAACACTGTCATTTAAAATAGCCCAGTGGCTACAGGAGCTCCCACTATCCCCAAGGTTATTCCTATATGCCCATCAATTATAAAATTAAAAAGAGACGCATAGGCGAGTATTTATTAGTTTAAGAACAATCAGAGAAACACTCTCATCACAAGGACGTATTTCAGCCTGTCTCCTCTGCCCTTGAATGTCCACTACACTAAGGTCACAGAAAAATCCCTTCAGAACCAAGACTTGACTCTCTAAGAAAAATCCTCCAGATTTAGACTTCACCAAAAGCCTCCAAAATGGTTATGGAAATAATACCCAGAGGTAGAAGAAAGGCTCGGGGCTCCCTCACCGCCTTCCTCCGCCTACACATGGTGAGGCAAAGTCCCTCCCTCTGCAGCAGCGAGTTTGACCTACAGAGAGGCTTGGGAGAGCGCTGCTGCGGTGAACTAGGCCTCAGCGACCCCTCCCTCCCTCCCCCTACCCCAACCTTGGCGTCTACCACAGTCCAAGACAGAACGCGGAGGTGGGGAAGGGGGAAACTCTGGAACGCGGGGCGCGGAGGTTTTGACCTACACGGAACAGGCCTGACAGCTAGGCCTAGGCCGCTCTCTTCAGCCCTTGTGGAGGGAAGGAGAGGGCTGAGATGCCCCAAATTAGGGGAAAAAGGGGGGGGGGCATCGGGTTTAAGGAGCTAGAGTAAAGTTGTTCCCAAAAGGGCTGTGCGCCCCGCCCACAGGTTGCCCCATTCAACAACGTGGACGCTGCAGGCCAAGAGGCGCGGCCCTCCGGCCCCCGGCCCAGCCGGGCTACGCACCAGAGCGGGGGTGCAGGCGAGCTTGGCGCAGGCGAACATTTTAGTCTTCGGAGGGGCGCGGCTGGAGGATGTGGGTGACAGGCGACGTGGGCTCCTCTCCCGCTTCCTCTGCGGAGAGGCAAAGAGGCTTAAGGTCATGTGTCCCCCAGGGGCCTGTCCTTCCCACCCAGGCCCCGAGGGCTCCCGTGCACGCCGTCAGCTTGGGCTGCGTGCCCAGCGAGGCGCCAGCAGAATGAATGAGCTCCTTCTGGGCGCCGCTCCGCCCGGGCCCGGCCCGGCTCCCGCACCCTCCACCTACCTTTCCGCAAGGTGGCGGCGGCAGCGGCGGCGGCAGAGGTCGAAGGAGTGGAGCTACGCGCGCAGGCGCAGTCCGACTCTTATGTGCGCCTTAGCACCCGGATGGAGAAGGCGGGGTGTCGGATATACTGCGGGAAGGCGCTCAAGGTCACTTTGTAACAACTTTATTGGTAACGACGGGGAAAGACAACAGGTGCTCGGTGATGGACTCGCGGGCAGGGGCGAGAGAGAGAAGAAATCAAGGGCGAGCCCTGGCAGAGAGGACTGAACGGGTGTTTCGCCTTTGCTTTGAGCTGGCCGGAAGACAGTGGTCCTTCTTTACGTTTACAGTCTCGGAGATTTGGCCGTTTACTGGTTGCTACTGCTCCCTTCCTGATCATTCTCCTATGAAAAAAGAGCTCGAGGGAAGGGATTCATTTACAACTTGACCAGAATTTAGGGTCCCCGACAAAGTGAGGATACGTCTTTCAAGGAATCCGAGAGAAGGTTCCATGAGTGTGGGTAATCCTTTGTGAGAGAGGACCTGACCTAGGACTGAGACAGAGGGATGAGCCAATGAGTAGACCTAAGGGGTTTGTGACTTTGGGCACAGGCTTGCCTTTGGGTAAAGTGGGGGTGGTTAACTTTTCTTCCACCACTATCATTAGAAGAATTAAGGAATTATAATGCATTTTATGAAAAGTTTAGAACTAAAAATGTCTATTTTTATTTTTATTTTTTTGGTGCTGGGGATCGAACTTGGGCCCTTGTGCTTGCAAGGCAAGTAAAATGTCTAT
This sequence comes from Hystrix cristata, assembly GCA_004026905.1. Classification (NCBI taxonomy): domain Eukaryota; kingdom Metazoa; phylum Chordata; class Mammalia; order Rodentia; family Hystricidae; genus Hystrix; species Hystrix cristata. Next base: position 38,062 of record PVJO010012293.1, read on the forward strand.
TTTAAAAACCCAACTTTAACATCTGATTTTGGTAACATTAATGGACAAACCATTTTCTTCAGATGAATGCAGAAATGTCTCAGAAAAAATGACTTTTACTGAGTTTCTCATCTTGTTATAGACCTTTGAATTATATAAATTTAATTTAGTAGTTCTAACAGATGTCTACTGGAAGTGATTTGAATAAACTCAAAAGATTAACTATCCAGGGGCTGGCATATAGCTCAGGGGAGAGCACTTGCCTCCGTTTGTTTCCCTAAGTTTGATTCCCAGCAGTACAAAACCAACAATATACAAAAACCAAGGAGATAGCTGGACACTGAACTCTGCCTAGAGCCCTAGTGTGAAACGATGTCAACCCAGAAGATCATCTTCTTACTACTTAGCGTAAAGGAACCATAAAACCTAGCACCAAGCCTGGGGAGAAGCCCTTGGAACTAAAACTTGAAAAATGAGTACTTTAGCCAGTTGTGGTGGCACATACCTGTTACTGAGCTAATCAGGAGGCAGAGGCATAAAGATCTCACTTCTGAGGTCAGCTGTAGCAACTCAGTGACTCTCTTCAAAAAAAAATTTTTTTTAAGGGTTGAGGACATAGGTTAATGGTAGAATGCCCCTGAGTTCAATCTCCAGTACCAAAAGAAGAAAAAAATAATTCACTGATCCAACTTCAGATGCAAATGGTTCAAGACAACACTATTGCTAATATTTTAGACCCAATCTTTAGCCCATAAAATACAGATGATTCACATGTACAGTTCAATAAGAGATTTTAGTATAGTTTCTCAAGTACTCAGTTCTACCCTGAAGTATATGCTGTCGTATGGTGTCTACAGTAGTATAATGATAAGGCACTATAATTTCAACAAAAGATCCTCTAGGGGAAAGTTATTAAAAGGGGATTTGTGTGCAGAGTTGTTTTTAGTGATGCTCCTGTCTCTTCAGCACAAGATCAATAGCAGTAACAATTAAGAGAAGGCAGGAGAGAAGCCAAGACTCCTGCCTGTTGAACACTGCCCTTGTGGGCCACCATCACTCTGGAAAGTTCTCACCTTCCCACAGGGTCCTGCTGTCCTCGGCATTTTCTAATACACACTATGTTTTACTGGAGCTGATTGTTTAAGTCACTATTAGGTGCCTCTTTGCAGGGAAATGATACCTAAGCCTTAAGATAAGGAAACCTAAGCCCAAGCAGACATGTGCAGAGGGCTCTTGGTTCCTCTCCCCCAGGTCACCCTCTGCTTGCCTGTTTCAGGCACCATGAAGGGAGGTGTGGCCATGGTCAGGGTCCTCAACACAGACCTGGGCCCAGAGGGGAAGCAGCAAACTTGGAAACATGACAAAAGTTATACCTTGAGAACAGAGAAACCAGAAACTAAATAAGAATTAATTATTTTCTGAGACAGAGAGTATTGCCATGTAGTCCAAGCTGGCCTGGAACTCAAAATCCTGCCTCAGACTCCTAAGTGCTGAGATTATAGGCATGTACCTTAACACCCAGAGAAATTGAGTTCTTAATTTGGGGTAGGGGAGTAGCTACAGTGGTCCTTTAGCTGCCTACTTATGGACTTACAATACATGAAAAAATAGGTTTGTATTTGGCTAAGCCACTGAGTTTAGTTTTTGTTATATGCAGCTGAATACAACCCTACCTGACACGGAATTCTGTAGCTTTACATCTGAGAAGCTGTTTGGTCTTTGCGCTGTGGTTATAGCTTACATTGCCCTTCTCACACAGAATTTACATTGCTTTACATTGCTTTTCTTTTTTATTCAATAACACATATGGTCGGGACCAACCAGGAGACAGAAAGCATACTTATAATTTAATAAAGGGAAGGACAAGGGAAAAAAAAGAAAATGGAAGCAAAGCTTTTGTAAATAAGGAGGGGAAAAGGGGTTGAAGAGAGGGAAGGGGAATGGGAAAAAAAGTAGAAGGAAGATGTATCATGTCCAGGTACAAATCCCCTAGGATGAATGTTATTATGTATATCTAAAATGTACCACTAAACAAACAAATAAAAAACAAATCACCCACCAGTGGGAGGTGTCTAACAACAGTGTGGAGTGGTCTCCAAGGGGTACAGTAGTAGTGCTGTAGGTACAGCTGCTGCCTATAGCTGAGGGAGAGTGAGTGGCTAGGGAGAAATTTAGACATCTACAGGAGAGGGTGTGGCTGCCACAGTAAAGTGCATCCCACCTGTGGTGAAGAAACTTGCTGGAGGCTTGAACCATAACGGAATCCTGAGGACTGCAAGGCAAACACTACCAGGCCTCACCTGCAAACTAACCTGCTGCTCCCCACAAACAGCAGGATGCAGAAGGCAAGAAAGTCCTTTACTCCCACAGGCCCCACAGTGTCTCCTCATCACCTTCTATTGGCAAAGTTTAACTTTTTGCCAGTTGTCAGAGCAGAAATAACTCCATTGTCCAGCTCCAAAATAACAAAGCAAAACAATACAGATGGATTTGTATCTGAGAAGTTCTGAATTAGTAACTAGCATAGCTGGTAAGATTCTCAAGGGCAGGAATTACATCTAATTCATACTTAATCTTCCATAGCACCTAATACAGAGAGTTAAATATAGTCGCTCAATAAATATTTGTTCAATAATAAATAGCATGTATAAGGTAATTTGCAATAATTTTATGCTTGACTTTTAATTAAGATTTGAGTCTGTTGGGACAAATTAGAATCAACTTTGTGGAATTTCTTTTTCTTTCTAGTATCGTAAACTTTAAACATAGACAACCAAAGGAATATTTTAAAATTTGTAGTTATGAATTTGTTCAAAATACTTGGAACTTTCTTGTGTGTATCTATGAAGGATTTTATGTTTTGACTCTCATGTGCCTAAAAATTCGTGCAAAAAAGAGAACCATTAAAATCCTTTGTTGATTCAGTCCATGATAAAATAGGATATTAGTGGGAATGAGACACAAATCGAAGCAGAGCTAGTCTCAATGCTGGGTTGTGGAGTGTACAGTGTTTGGCTGTGGTTGCCCCTTTCCTTTTTTTTTTTTTCAGTGTGTTTGATCTACTACCAGACAACTTACTCTCTCGGGGGCATCTTGCATCTTATGTTTCTCCTGACTATCTAAGGCTCTCCATAGCAGCACGTACTGGATTCATAGCTCTATGAGCCATGTCTAGCTTCTGAACTCTTACCAAAGTAAAATCTTAACCTCTTGGTGCTTGCTTCCTCAGCACACACCCCAAAATTTTAGTGGTGGATGGTCCCTGTGCAAGAGTGACAAACACGTTCATCAGATTTTCCATATTGTTATAGTATGTTACTAAAGTATATAAATGCATTTCTTTTACTTGAAAAATAGAAAGTTCATAAGTATTACATAACCTAGCAGGGAAGGAATAGATTAGAGGAAACAGGAATAGAAGCCAGAGGTTTTTTTTGATTATGTAGTTTGCTTTTCAGATTTGAGTCTGGAGCTAAGTAAGCCATTTACAAAAGCTGATTTTTAAAAATCCTTAAAAATTGGGGCTGGGGATTTAGCTCAGTGTTTAGAGTGCTTGCCTAAGAAGTACAAGGCCCTGAGTTCAATCCCCTGCACCAAAAAACAAAACAAACAAACAAAATCCAATAATTGAAAATAAGTGGAACAAATGAATTTAACTGTACATAGTTGGCAGCATAATTACACACGGTAAACACAAAGACTTTCATTAAAGCCAACTTCTTGCCTAGTCTGCTACCTGTATACTGGGCTCCTTGTTGTTCCTCAACTGTGCCAACCACACTGCAGTGCAGAGAGCTGTATTTTTTTTTGTCCCTTCCACTTGGAATATCTTTCCCCTGATATCCACTGGGCTCACACTTATACTTTATTCCGGTATTTGTCAAATGTCACCTCTTAAGAGAGGCCTCCCTAGATCCCTTACCTATCTTTCTCTTTCTTCATATCTCCTACTGCTACCTGGAATCATTTTACTTGTTTGGTTCTCACATTAGACTATTTAGTCCACGAAGACAAGGATTTTGCGTTATTTATTGACATATACACATAGTCTAGAAAATGCTCGACCATTAATAGGCACATTAATTTTACCGAAGAATAAGAAAGGAAAGAATTAAAGTAACTCAGTCAGATACACAGTAGAGTCTAATGTATACACATTGCATACATTTTTAAATACTTGAGAATTTCTTTTGGTGTTTGTTGTTATTGTTTGTTTGTTTCATTTTTTGAAACAGAGTCTCACTGTGTTGCTCAGGCTGGTCTCAAACTCCTGGGCTCAAGCTTCCTCCTGTTGCAGCTTCCCAGCTCTGAGGGACTACACGTAATACAATACTGTACCCAGTGTTCTGAAGATTTCTGAACTCTAGAACTAAAAGATAACAAATTTGGAAAAGGGAAAAAAAAGAGAATAGAAGGAGAAATGGAAACAAAGCTTTTGTAAATAAAGATGGGAAGAAGGTGTTGAAGGGAGGGGAAGGGAATTGGGAAAAAAGAAAAATCAAGTTATGTACAGGTACAAATTCCCTATGATGAATATGATCTCTATTTATACCAGAAGTGTACCAATAAAATTAATTTAAAAAAATAAAAATAATCTCTGTCGTTTTAAGGCACCACTTCTATGGTAATTTGTCACAGTGGCAATATCTGATTCCAGGCATGGGTCATTAATTTGGGAGTACAAATCAAAGGGATGGGACGGAACATTGACTTTGGAATGCAACCAGCTGAGGTGACCGGTTTCATGTGGGCTGGGTCGTTTGCTGTGGATCTTAGCTTAGTGTAAGGCCAGCGATGTGAGGAGCAGGGCCCTGAAAAGTGACAGCAGGACCTTCAGGAGTACAGCAGGCATGCCAGCCAGTGGGCTAGGTCGTAGGGCTAGACTCATTCAGGGCGCCTAAAATTTGGGAGGACAGAAAAAGATCAGATACCAAAGAAACTGGACATAAGTGTATGTATCAGCAAGAGAGACTGATATTTCAGGCAGGTGGATACATGAAGCTGGCAGGGAACAGTGCTGCTGAAATGCTCTTGAGTGTAAAGCAACAGAACATTTTCTGAACCATGCTGACTCTTAAGAGCTAGAAATATATTTCCAGTTTGGGCTTCCATGGCTCTGAGCTGCTGTTTGGGTAGAGCGCCCTGCAGGAGGAGGGCAGCTAGAGGACAGTTATGAATAACGGAGTGTTGGCCAGAAGAGTGATAGAGAGCGAGCCAGGAAATGTGAGGCAGTGTCAGTTCGGTGACGTCTCGGCTTCACCGATTGCCTGCTGGAGGGTGAAAGTCATGGGCTTCTGGACCATGCAGGCTGCAGTCTAAGTGGCACTGGGGACAAGGCCAAGACATCTCTCTCTTCTCCCCCTTCTTTTCCCACTGAAACCATTCTATTTGGGTCAATAACTTACTTAAGAGTATTAGTCTACTCTTATTTAGTCTACTTGTTTTCATCTCTTCTTCAGATTCATATAACATTCATTCATCAATTTGTTGAACATTTTATCCATTTATCATTATGAGTTACAAGTTTGCTTTCCTGAGGTAGTTCTTTCATTGAAAACCTAGAATAAAATAGTTATTAAAAGATTTCTTTTTTTCTCCCTGAGAAATCCACCCCTTCTCCCAATTCTGTTATTGAATCACTCTTATCTGGCAAAAATGGTCCACTTCCCATCCTCCAAACAGCCATTCAAGAGCCTCTTTGTAACTCTGGCATCTTTGCTCTAGCAAAGTTCCCAGGGACCTTTGAGTCTTCAGTTACTTCTCACATATATCAGCAAAACATATGCTACCCAAATGTGGCTAAAGAGTAAAAATAAATGAACAGTGGCAGGGAGGAGGGCAGTAGGGCAAAGGTTAAGAATTAAAATCAAGTCTTCTTCACCATCTCTATTTGCTGTTGCCAGATTATCTGGACAAACAGCATTACCCTTGAGATCTGCTAATTCTTTTCCTTACTACAGATCATCTGCCTTGGAGTTTTTATTTAATCTGGACGTTTAGTCTGCCAAAATACTGACTCTTAGCCTAGGAGGCCCAGGCTTTGAAATCTGACCAACTCTTTCTCAAGCAGAAGAACAAGAAGATCTTTCTAAAATAAGTAATGTATGAATATGGGCTTGTAAATAATCTAAATAATGTGAAATTATGTAGATTATAAATCATAGCTCTCATACACCTTATTATGCAATATTGTTTTCCTTCTCAGATATAATCATTACTAACAGTTTTAGTGTATATCTTTCTGGATATTTCATGTGTCTTTATATGGAAATATATGACTGTAGTTTCTAATTTTCTTTTTTTTTTATTTTTTTTTATTTTTTTTATTTTTTTTTTCTAATTTTCTTAAATAAAAACCTATATCTTCTTTTCAACAAATGATGCTAGGAAAATTGGATATCTACATGCAAGATCATAAGGCAGGATACCATCTCCAAAAATTAACTCAAAGTAGATCGAAGACCTAAATGCAAGATCTAAAAGAATAAAACTCATAGAAGAAAACATAGAAGAAATCCTTCATAATGTTGGATTTGATGATGATTTCTTGGATGTGACACCAAAGCACAGAGAACAATAACAAAATATAAATAAATTGAACTTCAGGGGTTGGGGGTTTAGCTCAGTGGTAGAGTGCTTGCCTAGCGAGGCAAGCACTGAGCTCGATCCCCAGCACCCCCCAAAATAAATAAATAATTTGGACTTCAGCAAAATGAAAACTGCATCAAGGACACTCAAGGTGCTGGGTATGACAGCACATACCTGTAATCCCAGCAATCAGAAGGCTGAGGCAGGAGGACTAGGAGGTTAGCCTGAGCTATGTGGTCAGTTCAAGGCCTGCTTGAACTACATAGAGAGATTTTGTCTCAAAAAACAGACAAACGAACAAAAAGAACATTTAAGAAAGTGAAAAGATGACACACAGCATGGAGGACAGTATTTACATTATCTGATAAAAGACTAATATCTGATAAAAGACTAATATCTAGAAAAGAATTCCTGTATTTCAATAATAAAACCACAAGAAAACACTCAATTAAAAAATGTGCAAAGGAAGCTGGGCATGGTGGCATATATCTATAATCCCAGCACTTGGGACACTGAGTCAGGAGGATTGCTGAATTAGAGGCCAGCCTGGTGTACATAGTGAGTAGAAGCCCAGCCTGAACTACATAGCTGCTTTTGAAATTTGAGAATTCAAACAATTATGAGTTGTAAGAGCTCAGAGAGAACTGATTTGTAAAATCTTGCCTTAGAGAACTCCTAATCCAGGTTTCTTTCAAACACACAAAATCTTCCAAATTCCTATAAGGATATATTGCTCACTGTACTATGGGATAGATCACTCCATCCTCATTTCAGTTTAAGATTATATATGATTTATTTTGAAAACTGGTAGGTAAGGGAAAGAATAATTTATTGCCTCTTTTCTGTTCTAACTGTAATAGAAGGTAACAAAAATAGTTGATAAGAGAAAGTTCTTCTTGGTAGAATAGTGCCAGCTATTAATGGAAAAGAAATGATGGAAAAAGAATATTGCCCTTTTTCAGTTTTAATGAAGTAATGGATCTAGGCGGTAATCATCAATGGCCACCAAAATCACTAAGTGAAAAGCTAACAGGGAGCTTTACAATGAATAAATCAGACTACCCTCACTGATCAATGTTACGACCAGAAGAAAGACAGATGGGCTGTGCACCCTAAGTGGTTCACATAGGAAGTGCCCATACCACCTAGAAAGACTTTTTTTTAAGAAAATAAAAATCCCAGTCTGACCAAGGCTGGGATCAACCAATTTTCAGTAAGTACAGAGTTCAGATGAACATATTCAGTGACATCCTGAGGGTAAAACTGGCAAAATTCAGAATGTGGGAAACTACATGACAACCAATTTCTTCAACAAATAAATTTTAAAGAGTAGGGAGGGAGAATCTATAGATTAAAAGAGATTTAAAAGACATATATGTAAACTTATCTGGATATTTAATTTCAGCAAAGTAACTGTTAAAAAAATCATGAAACAATCAGGGATATCTGAGCACTAGCTGATATTTAATGATATTAAGAAGCTATTGTTGAATATTTTAGGTGTGATAATAACATTGTGGTTGTGTTTTTCAGAAAAGAGTCTTTGGAACTCCCACTTAAATTTATCTAGTTTAAATATGATTCTTGCAATTTTTTGAAAAATAACATGGGGCAGAAGGAAACGGGAGTGGAAGAGAGGAGAATAACGCACATGAAATTGACCATGAATTGGTAACTGCTGAGGCTGGGAGATAGGTGGAAATTTATTACACCGTTCCTTTTACCTTTGAAAATGTTTTAAAATTTTCATTATGAAATTGTAAACGTTACCTTTTAAGGATTGCGTTAGCTATGTGTTTACTAAGATTGCAATACTACTAATACATTTTATTTGAAAATAATCAAGGTAAAATTTTCATTATGGCAAAAAATATATAACACCAAATAAACTATTTCAGCCACCTTTAAATGTACATTTCGATGGCATTAAATGCATTCACAAGTTGTGTAACCATCACCATTTACATTTGCAGTTTTTCATCATCTTACACAGAAATTGTACCTGCCTAACTAAAACTCCCTTTTCCCCCCAATTCTCCAGACCCTGGTAAATGCCGTTGTGGTGACTCTATGAATTTGCCTATTCTAAGTGAATCATATAAGTATAATCATACACTATCCTTTTTTGTCTGGCTCATTTCACTTAGCATAATGCTTTCTGGGCTCATCTACACTGTAGTGTGTATTAGAATTTCATCCCTTCAAAGGCTGAATAACATTCAGTTGTGTGTGGATGCCACATTTTAAAAATCCATTAATTTATTCATAGGCATTTGAGTTTTTATTTTACATTTGGGTATTGTAAATAATGTTATCATGAATATTGGTGTACAAGTATCCATGGTGTCCCTGCTTTTAATCCTTTTTTTTTTTTTTTTGATGCTAGGAAATTGAACTCAGGGCCTTGTGCTTGCTAGGCAAGTGCTCTACCACTTGAGCTAAATCCTCAACCCCTCAGTTCTTTTAAGTAAACTTATAACAACAGCTGCACCATTTCACATTCCCAATGGCAATGAAAAAAAGTTCTAATTAGTTATGTATTCCAGTGTTCTTCAATGGGTAGGCAATACTTTAACAAGTAGTATACCTTATTTACTAAAGAGTTTGCAATAATTTTGTGGGTTTATTTCAAAGTTCTGGATGGTTAGCTAATGTTTTCTTCAGGAACTACTTTGCTACTTCTTTTAAATTTTTTATGTAATTATTTTAAAATTTAGATTTTTAAATGTAAAAATCTTTACATTTTAAACAAGAAAGTTCCAAGAAAAGTACCGAGAACTCCTGTTTACTTTTTACACTGCCTTTATTATATTACATGTGTTGTTTTATGTAATACATAACCCTATGGAGTATCTTCTTCCAGATTATCTTACGTTCATTTACAAAATTCGACAACTGTGGATTAGGGAGATTAAATGGGTTGCCAAACATTATACAACTAAGGGGCTGAAGCAGTGCTCAAACTCAAGCTCTGAAGTCTATCCTTTTTCTTCTCTATGCTTCTATTAAGGGAATAAATTTGAAAGCTTTAAAATATTTGCTAGAAAATAAATGATGTTTGGTAAGCTGAAACATTTAATATTTATTCAGTTGATATTTTATTATGAGAGATATATCTTGAAAAACATCCATGCTTTTTTTTTTATTTTTATTTTTTAGCCTTTTCCTATGTTTAAAAAAACTTTACAGATATGACCTAATGCTAGAGGTTCTGGCCAAGAGATGCTCAGCATGCACATCAAAATGTACCCACTTGGGGGCACCCATAATGCAGCTTTTCTGCCTGTTTTCCTGCCTAGAAGCATCAAACCTCGCAGAGCTGGAGTTGAGCCAGCTGACGAATTCTGTCCGCTGTACAGGGCTCAGACAGCCAGATCTGATGTCTCAAGGAATAGCTCCCCTTTATTTCCAAGTCAGGGAAATATCTTAGTTTGTTGCCCCTGCAATAAACTATTATGTGCTGTGTAAAACATTAATAATTAGTACATTTGCTACAGGTCAAATGTGCTAGATATACTATCAGGAATTAATGACCAAGAACTAAAAATAATTTGCTGATTTAAAATGATATATTTGTCCAGAAGATATTTTTGATTGGTTATATCAAAATAAGGAACATAATAATTTACCAGTGGAGGCAAGATATGTGCCATAAACTCAAGTATTTTAAATTGCTCTTGCACTGTATTCTCACCTGAAGCATGCATGCTCTCTGACACGCATACATGGTGTTGGCCCACAGAGCAAGGGAAGGTTCTGCAGATGTTGTGGCTTATGTCATGTTCAGGTCAGTCATTTGGTGACTCCACCCTGATTATAGAGATTCTTCTGAAATATAAGAATGTCAAAGCCACTGAAAAGGCTTATTATTCTAGAACACAAGGAGAGAAAATATGGAAAATAAAATTGTCCTGGAGGTGGCTATCAGGGTGCCTCTGCTAAAAATAAATTTGAAAGTGGCCATGTTTTTACTATATAACTCTGTCTTTCCTGTGACTGATTGGGCCAGATAGATGACAGAGCAGCTTGTTGGGTGGCCTAACTAAAATGGATCTACTCAAAGAGAGATAAGCTGGACCAATCATCTTCCCATTCAGGACGTCTGACTTGGGGAACAGAATAATATGACGTGGGTAATAGCAGGAACTAACAAGAAAGAACGTGTGCGGGGCTGTATTGTAGAATAGAGGCCAAGAGCAAAGCCAGGTTAAGGGAAGCCAAGCTTTGAAGAAGATATGACAGTGAGTAAGTAGAAGCTATGAGAAGAGCTAGAGAAGAAGATAAATCCAGTCTTTATGGGAGGAATACCAAGAATACTTGTGAAGAGTGAAAAGACAAGAAGAGGATGAGCTGTGTTCTTTTATTTTCTATTTAAGTATTTTTCTTTTTTGAGACAGGGTCTCATGATGTAGTTCAGGCTGGCCTTGAACTCACTATGTAGCCCAGGCTGGTCTAGAACTTGTAGTGATCCTCCTGCCTCAGCCTCCCGAGTGCTGGGCTTACAGGCATGCACCACCACACCCAGTTGGAGCTGTGTTTCTAATGGAGCACTTGTAAAAAGATTCAGTTCCTGTTCATGAGGGTCCCTCGGTGCAGTCCCAGGTTCAGTTCTAGGGGTAACTGGTGTGAGATCCCAGTTTCTTTCTTTCTTTTCTTCTTCTTCTTCTTCTTTTTTTTTTTTTTTTTTTTGGTACTGGGGATTGAACTCAAGGCCTTACATTTGCTAGGTAAGCACTCTACCCACTGAGCTAAATCCCCAGCCTGAGATCCCAGTTTCTATCCTAAGTCTTACATAAGCAGCCATTACTTATGGAAACTTGAATGAATATCTGTCCCCTTCCAACCAAAGTAACTAAAGGAATACTATAAGGGAATAATATTACTGCATCTTGTTTCCAGAATTTTTTAAAGTAAATTATGGTACATCCCTGTAATCCCAGAACTCTGGGAGGCTGAGGCAGAAGGATCATAAGTTTGAGCCGACCCAGGCAATTTAATGACTTAACGAGACCCTGATTCAAAATATAAAAGGAAAATAGGGCTGGGGAATGTAGCTCAGTGCAAAAGCCCTGGGTTCAATCCCCAGTATAAAAATATTCTGATAAAGTACACACAAGATTTGTTACTTTAACCATTTAATTGTACATTCAGTGGCATTAAGTACATTCACAAAGTTATGTAGGTACCACCAGTATCCATCTCTGTAATTTTCTCATTTTCCCAAACTGAACCTCTGTGCTCATTACATTTATTTACTCCTACATCTCTGCAGCCTCTAGTAATCATCATTCTACTTTTGATCTCCATCATTTTACATAGTCCTTTTTGAATGAGTAAGATTTTTTTTGTTGCGCTGGGGATCGAATTCAGGCCCTTACACTTGCTAGGTAAATGCTCTACCACTTGAGCAAAATTCTCAACCCAGTAATACCGATATTGACTGGTTAGGATTTATTTATACAGGAAGCCTTTAAGTGACAAAGTCACCATCCAGAGTTTTAGGGTAACTGGATTTATACCAAATAGTCTAGAAAGTATAGACTACATATGTATTATGTGGAATCCGTCAACTTCACAAGGAATATGAAACCAAACCCGAATGGGAGGCCCATGGGAGTCTGATGTTGGTCTATGGTCTCTTGCCACGTTCTACCAAAGGGATTGGTATGTTCAGAGGAACAACTGGTGGATGTGTGAAGTAAAATGATCCTTATCTATGGAGGAAAGAGTGAAATCAGAGAGAAAGGGAACCAAGGAAATGACAGGTTAAATTTTGTCATTTCTATACATATATGTCTAGAAGAGGATTATTACAACAATTTGACTCCTGAAGTCTGTACTTTGAAAATATCCTTCTAAGGCTTTTTGAAGTGTCTATATATATATATAGACACTCTCTCTCTCTAGAGAGAGAGAAAATATCCTTCTAAGAGTTTTGAAGTGTCTATATATAGACACTCGAGAGAGAGAGAGAGAGAGAGTGAGAGCGAGCACAAGGAACAAATGAGGCACAACACCATATATATATATGGTGTTCCTGGGTTCCAATGGTCTTCCTGGTCCTTTGATAGTGGAGCCATGAGGACAGGACCTGAGAGTAAACCTAAGCTTTATAGGGCAAAGGAGGCTTGGGGCTTGCAGAATTGACCTAACCATCTGTTTAGGAACCTGAACCAAGTTACAGAATTCAAATTAAGGCATCAGTTAAGGTGAGCTGGGATCCTGCAGCAATTTTCTCTGAGCAGTGGCTATGTTTGTGATAACCAGTGGGTGATATTTATTTTGGCTCTGTTCAAATCAGGATCTCAGACAGCTTGTGGGAATTGGAAACATGGTCCTGATCTTGAGAAAATACATTGACTGAGACTGGATGGACTGGCAGAGTTCCAGCCAAGCACCCCTAGATTCAAGGCAAGGACTGAACATTATAGAATCCAGAACTAGTGTTAAAAGCCCGTCCTGTAGACTGAATTCCTACGACAGAACTTAGCATAGAAGATTGCTGTTTGTTCCTTCCTGACAAGGCTGATGCAAACACAGTCATGTTTGGTTTTCTTTACCAGATGGGTGGGAGAGAGTTGGAAGGCCGTCCATGTTAACTGCCTGCTGCCTGGCTGATCAGGCAGGAAAGACAGTGGGACAGTCAGTGTGTTACTGTAGGGTTTGGGGCAGTTCCATGGTTTTATTGACCACTTCCCTTTTTTAGATCTCTCCAGGTAAGAATAGTGGATATTACCTGAGGCAGCATGACTTCCTTCTTGATCCTGCTTCTGTTCACTTTCTTCCACAAGTGTTTGTCTCAAGTCTACTGCTTAATAGACACCTGTGCCATGGACCTCAGTTTATGCTTTGCCACTCAGTTTTAAGAACTAAGGTTCTTATTCTCAAATCTTTGTTTTGCTGATCTTTCTTATGCCTCAGGGATCCCCAAGGGACCTAACTTTGTGCTGACTTTGCTTTCGATATGGGTGCTATTGGCATTGGTTAGGGCCATCTTGTATATCCAGGATATTTAGCAACATCGGATAAATGCTAGTAGCATTCTGTAAGACCTAATAGCCTGTGGTGCTAACCTGAGTTGAAAACCACTGCGTCGGCTTCTCTCCTTAGGCACTCAGAGTATCGTGCTAAATCCAGCCTGAAGCTTTGTTGACAAAGTCGGTGATGCTTACCAACTTCCCTGGACTTTGCTTTGTCCTTCTCTGTCCACTAACATGGCTGAGTGTCCATTTTTTTTTCAGTAGATCTATCTGTCAGGAGGTCAGGGGAGCGAGAGGTGAAGGGAAGAGGGCATGAGGTAGCCATAGGTCTACTCAGTAACATCATAAAATGTAACTGCTATTAATGAGAATAGCAAACACTCACAGTTTGCCTTGTTTCCAAACCTGAGCTCACAAAATTTTCACAACAAGCTTATGAAATAGGTGCTGTCATTTTTCCATTTTATTGGTGGGAAAATGAGGCGCAGCACAGTCAAGTTATTGCCCAAGGTCACACAGTTGGAAAATGATGTAACTGAATAACTTCCACTGTAGGAAGCTAAATTCAGTTATTTCTCACCTCACATTGTTTCTTACCAGTATTAAATTGAATCTTAACTATGTCAGTAGCTCACAAAAAGCCATAATGGCTATGTTATGATAGATTAGTTGCTGAAAACAGAAAGGAAATATTTACTTGTTAAATTTCATTCTGGAGCAGTGTGAAGAAGAGCCAAGGACCTTCTGGACCTACCAAAGCTGTTTGTTGCTGCATCCCCACACCCAGTGCCCATGTCCAGCCACCCCTGTCACCACACCAAAGAGGAAGTCTGAAGACCAGGATGCTAAAGGAGACAAAGCAAAGGTGAAGGACAAACCACAGAGAAGATCTGCAAGGTTGTCTGCTACACTGGATCCTCCGAACCAGAGCCCAAGCCTAACAAGAGCCCTGCAAAGAGGACAGAGAAGGTGCCCCAAGGGAAAAAAGGGAAAAGCTGATCCCAGCAAGGATGTGACAAACCCTGCAGAAAATGGAGATACCAGAACAGATGAGGCACAGAAAGCTGAAGGGGGTGGAGATGCCAAGTGAAGTGTGCACATTTTTGACAACTATATACTCCTGTGACTGTATCGTTTGAAATACTATTTTAATCAAGTTTTATAAAAATGCAGAATTTTGTTTTACATTTTTTTTAAAGCTTTGCTGTTACACACAGAATATTTCATTGTTGTTTTCTGGGGGAAGAGCATATATCACTAACACAATCTCTTTAAGCTGGGTCAAACCAAGGAAAACACCCTTCCCTGCTAGTTTTGAGAGACTTCCTCTTGGTTCCCAGGATGAGGGATTTCTTGGTGTTGACACATGTGACCACCTTGGCACAAAAGCCTTGTGGTGTGGGAAAACCAATTCATTTTTATGTTCTCTTCTCCTTCTCTACCACAGACTTAACTGCCTTAAACTGAGAGACCTATTAGGACTTGACTCCCAAAAATTGGTGTTATCAGTACATCAGGCAACCTAGACTTGCCAGTGAGGGTGAGATGGTGTCCCACAAGAGCAATGGCTCTTTATTTTTTGGGATCTTCAGATTGATAATTCTGCCATTTTTGTTTCATTTCCTAAAAGTCAGGGTTGGCATGTGAAAAGTTGTTAAATAACATGCTAAATGTGAAATGTCAACCCTCACTCTAAATTTTCCCTATTAAGAACACCAAATGAATACTTCATTGGATTTTTATAGTGGCTTTTCAATTTTTGGTAGTCCATCCAAGAAGAGAGTTTGAAAGTTGTTATATGAGTACTCGCTAAGTCTTTCATGGAAGCTACCGTTACCCTGATTCCAAAACCAGACAAGGATCCAACAAAAAAAAGAGAACCATAGACAAATCTTTGTAGTGAATATAGATGAAAAATATCTAAACAAGATACTGTCCAACAGAATGCAACTAATCATCAAAAAGATCATACATCGTGAACAAGTAGGCTTCATCCCAGGGATGCAAGGATGGTTCAACATATACAGAGCAACAAATATAATATATCACATAAATAGAAGCAAGAAGGAAAATCAAATGATCATCTTAATAGATGCAGAACAGCTTTTGGCAAAATCTAACATCCTTTCATGATGAAAACATTGAAGATAATAGGAATAGAAGGACCTTATCTCAATTTGATAAAAGCCATTTATGACAAACCTATTGCCAACGTCACATCAAAAGCTTTCCCTCTAAAGTCAAGAATAAGACAAGGATGTCCACCATCACTGCCTCTGTTCAACATAGTACTCAAAACATTAGTAACAGTAATTAGGCAAGAAAAAGAAATAATAGGGATATATACAGGAAAGGAAGAAATCAAATTATCATTTTTTGCAGATGACATGATCCTGTAAATAGAACAGCCAAAAAAACCCACCAAAAGACTCTTAGAATTAATAACCAAATTCAGTAATGTAGCAGGATACAAAATGAACACACAGAAATCAATAGCATTTCTGAACACTAATAGTGAACCCACTGAGAAAGAAATTACGAAAAAAATGCTATTCACAATAGTGCCAAGAAATATTAAATAGTTAGGAATTAACCTAAGGCAGTGAAAGATCACTACAACAAAACGGCAGTACTCTGAAGAAGGAAATCAAAGAAGATATTAGAAAATGGAAAGATAGCTCCTCTTCCTGGACAGACAGAACTAACATAGCCAAAATGGTTTCCAAAATTGATACACAGATTTAATGCAATTCCAATGCATTTTTCAAGTAACTAGAAAAAAAATCCTAAAATCCATATGGACCAGAAGAGACCCAGAATAGCAAAAGCAATCCTAAGTAATAAGAGCAAAGCAGGAGTTACCATCTCAGACTTGAAGTTATATTACAAAGCTATGGTGATAAAAACAGCATGGAACTGGCACAAAAACAGACTTGGGGATTGGTGGAACAAAACAGAAGATGCAGAAACAACCCCAAGAACATTTGACTACTTGATCTTTGAGAAAGGGGCCAAAAACATACACTGGAGGAAAGATAGCCTCTTTAATAAAAGGTGTTGGGAAAGCTGGCTATCCACTTGCAGAAGATCGTATCTTGACCTATATGTCTCACCACAAACTAAACCAAAATCAAAATACATCAAAGAACCAAATGTTAAAACAAACACTTAACCTGCTAGAAGATTAAATAGGTAAAATTCTTGAAGTCATAGGTAAAGGCAAGGATATTCTGACTTTCTGGTTATACAGGAAATAGTGCTGAGGATCAACAAATGGAATCATGTCAAATTAAAAAGTTTCTGTACAGCAAAAGAAGCAACTGAGGGAATGAAAAGAAAGCCTACAGAATAGAAAACAATTTTGCCAGGTATTCCTCAGACAGAGGACTAATATACAGAATATATAAGGAATGGAAAGAAATTAGACCCCACCAAAACACAAGGCCCAATCAAAAACTGGGCAAGAAAAATGAATAGACACAGAAGAAGAACAGATGACCAATAAATACATGAAGAAACTCTCATTGGCCATCACTAGCCTTTAGTGAAATTCAAATTAAAACAATACTGAATCCCCATCTTTCCCCAGAAAGTATGGCCATGATAAAGAAATCAAATAATAACAAATACTGGTGATGCTGTAGGGAAAAAGGAGCCCTTCTACATTGTTGGTGAGAATGTAAAGTAGTACAACCATAAAGACTCCTCAAAAAATATAAAACTAGAAATTTCATTTGACCCAGCTATTCCCCTTCTCAGTATCTTCCTGAAAGAATTGAAGACATCATATTACAGTGATACGTGCATACCCATGTTTATAGTAGCACAATTCAAGGTAGCTAAATCTTGGAAGCAGCCTATATGTCCATCAATAGATGAATGGATAAGGAAAACGTGGTATTTATCCATAGTGGAGTACTAATCTGGCATAAAGAAAGATAAACTTGAGTTATTTGTAGAAAAATGGATGTACCTGAAGGCCATAATATTAAGTGAAATAAATCAGACATACAAGTTTAAATTTCACGTGCTTTCTCTTACATGAGAAACCCAAATTATAAAGAGCAAAATAAAAGACAGACAATAGGAAGTAGGGAGGTAGATCTTTCTCAAATGGAAAGGGAATTGAGAGATAGATGGAGGCAGGGAGGAAGGGAAGGGAAAGGTTGTAATAAAAGGAATTAAGATGTGTTATGTGCATGTACCACTCCACATAAGGAATGTAAACATTATGTGCTGCAAGTGTATACTAATAAATATTAAAAATTAAAACTAGTATTAAGAAAAAAGAAACTTCATTTTCCATAAAAATCATATGAAGAGCTCATCTGCGTATTTAAATCTTTAGCAATTCAAAACTTCCCTTTAGTGAATTTGTTGTGTGAGTTCTTGATCCTTGCCCTCCATGTGGCTAAGTGGTCAGCAGCCTCTTCTATTTGTCCTGTGGGATATATAACAACTGTAACATTTCTGCTTGTGCTTTAAGGTGAAGTAGGATGAGAAAACTTCAAGTTTCCTG